>JAMQGT020008580.1:0-10218 GCA_024447675.2 Pterophyllum scalare
CACCACAATGACCACAACTACACCCACAACAACCACCACAACCACTACAACTACACCCACAACCACCACCCCAACCACCACAACCACTACAACTCCACCTACAACCACCTCAACTACAACTGCACCCACAACCACCCCAACTACAACTGCAGCCACAACAACTACACCCACAACCACTCCAACCACAACTACACCCACAACCACTCCAACCACAACTACACCCACAACTACCACAACAACTACATCTACAACCATCCCAACCACAACAACTCCAACCACTCAAGCCACAACTGTGCCTACAACTACCCCAACCACAACTGCACCTACAACTACACCAACCACAACTGCACCCACAACTACCACAACAACTACACCTACAACCAGCCCAACCACAACTACACCCACAACTACCACAACAACTACACCTACAACCAGCCCAACCACAACTACAACAACCACAACCACTTCAGCCACAACTGTGCCTACAACTACCCCAACCACAGCTGCACCAACAACTACACCAACCACAACCTGCACCCACAACTGTGCCTACAACTACCCCAACCACAGCTGCACCAACAACTACACCAACCACAACTGCACCCACAACTACCACAACAACTACACCTACAGCCACACAAACCACAACTGCACCCACAACTACCACAATAACTAGACCTACAACCAGCCCAGCCACAACTACAACAACTACAACCACTTCAGCCACAACTCTACCTACAACTACAGCAACCACAGCTGCACCCACAACCAATCTCAGGACCACCCCAATACTTACACCTCCTCCAAAAACTCCAGTGGTCTTCTCCTGTCCAAATCACAACAGCCACTATCAAACAACAATCCTCCTTTGTGCATAAGGACAGTGTAAAAGTTCAGCAGTGCAAAGCTCACATGAAGATTTACATTGCCAATTCTAGTGGTGGAAATTACCTTCACATTGGCACTGGCTAAGTTTACCGTATCGCTTTGTCGCCTACTACAGCACAGAGAGAGGTTGTACCACAGAGTGAAACTCACCCGCTTCTCCTACAGGAGAGAGGTCATCCTACGGCCTCTACGAGAGGCAGAGACCCGTGGACTTTGAACTATAGCAGCACGTTAGAGAAAGTTTACAGTTTGATCACCATGATGGTAAATTGGCCAGTAGCAGTCATGTAGCCTGTTGAAAAATCCTTAAATCTATAATAATTGATTTTAGGTGGGGGGCAATGAACTAATGAAATTGAAAAAGAATAAGAAATGATAATGATGCAATATTAAGATGTCTTATTTCTGTGTGTTTTCTCTTTTTCACAATGCATTTGCTGTATTAAGAAAAAAGAATATTAAAAATGTATTTGTTTGTGATTTGGTGTGACAAACGTATTACAATTTCCATAATTAAAAAATGTTTCTCAAATTCCGACTAGTCATTTCTGACATTTCCTTTAACACACTCTTACATCAGGAGGGTGGCAGAGATACATTAGGACCGTCTCACTAGTATTCACACAAAAAAAAGAAGAGCTGAGCTTCAGGAAATGTTCTGCAGATTGAGAGACATTGCAACAGATAGAATGAAATGTAATGGTGTGATTTATCTGCACATACAACAGCAGTGTTTTACTCTTAGGTTTACTGGTTCTGTGTAAACACTGACTTATTACAGAAAAGAAAAAATATATTGCACATTTCCCAGGCAATGTCCAAACTAACTTTTACAGCAAAAAAGTGAAGTGTTTAGTTCATAATTTCATAAATAGTTGCAAACTGGAGACAAGTGAGCAGGAGCCTGGAACTAGGTCTTGTGTCAGACAGTAACAGAAGAGCAGTAGGACAGATTTATTAAGCCAGTCTGCATGAACATCTCTGCAAGTTAGTATGCGTGTGTGTGTGTGTGTGTGTGTGCATGTAAACCTTTTGTCTTTTTCAATATACCTCCAAAGACTAAAAACGAGTTACGCAGTCCTACACACCTCTTACATTTTTATACTTCACACTTAGTTGTTTAACCTCAGAGGTTACAGGCAGTGTATAGACAATGCACAAGCAATGGACAGTGCATACGAGAAACGGGTGCCAGGTGTGATGTGTGACAGAGGGATAGCAGCAAGAGTGAAAGGGAAGATTTACAAGATGGTAGTGAGACCTGCTATGATGTATGGTTTGAAGTACTAACAGCACTAACAAAAAGACAACACACAAATTAGAGACTACAAAATAAAACAGGAAGTGACCAAACATGACACAAACGCAGACTTTGACACAACACAGGGACACAGGTAAACAGAAGGATACAAACACACAAACACCCATGCAAGACTCAAGGGGACATGGTGATAACACAGGGATTCAAGGGATACCACAAACCAAAATCCTGAAACAGAACTCAAAACGCACACACTACAAAAACAAGGAATAACCAAAGCTCCAGAAAATAACATGAAAATAACAACACTAAAGATATTAATAAGTCAAAGTCAGATTTATTGTCGAATCTGCAATATGTACAGGACATACACAAGATCTAAATTCTGTTACTCTCAGACCCATGGTACAACAATAAACAATAACAGTACACCTTTCACTAAACATCAATAAACATTATCCTAATAAATAACAAAAATATGATATTATCCTAAGTTGTAAAAATATAGCAATATAAATATACACTGCTCAAAAAAATGAAGGGAACACTTAAACAACACAATAAAACTCCAAGTAAATCACGCTTCTGTGAAATCAAACTGTCCATTTAGGAAGCAACACTGAATGACAATCAATTTCTGTTGTGTGCGTTCGTGGGTTTGTCGTGTGTGTGCTGTTTTTCTCATTTCAGGGGTTGGCAGGCTGGTGTCTCTTCACGGACTGGGCGGAGCAGAGGGCGGTCGCACGCAGGATCCTGCACACCTGCAGCGAGTTCCAGCTATCAGCCCAGTATTTAGGACTGCGCCAGTGCCTCCCAACTTTGCCAGAGTGTCTGTGTCTATCCATGGTAATGATGAGTCTGTTAGGTTGTCCTCTTTCAGGGTGTATCTCTCGTGTTAAGTTTTTTGTGCTTGCTCGTGGCAGAATTACAGACGCTTGTCTTCATCTGTTTTTGGATTACCTGGTCTCCCCACCTGCCTGCCTTCCCAGAGTCAACACACCACCCCGCTTGCTACCCCTCCTTTGAGCAGCTGCACCACGCTCTCCCCATGTAAGCTCTCCTTCTTATAGCCGCCTCTCCCTCTGTGTTGCGCTCTCTCTCTTCCCAGACTGGCTCCCCCACTCATAGCACTCCTGCCTATTACCTGCGTCTGTTTCTAGCAGTAGAAGTTTCCTGAGGGCTTATGTCATCTACTGGTTATGTTTGCTTTCAGCTTTGAAAGAATAAATCCTTTTATTGTGCATCTATACTGTGTCTGCGTTTGGGTCCACCTTAGCTCGACACTAAGCCATAACAATTTCACATGCTGTTGTGCAAATGGAATAGACAACAGGTGGAAATTATTGGCAATTAGCAAGACACGCTCAATAAAGGAGTGGTTCTACAGGTGGGGACCACAGACCACTTCTCAGTACCTATGCTTTCTGGCTGATGTTTTGGTCACTTTTGAATGTTGGTGGTGCTTTCACACTCGTGGTAGCATGTGACAGACTCTACAACCCACACAAGTGGCTCAAGTAGTGCAGCTCATCCAGGATGGCACATCAATGCGAGCTGTGGCAAGAAGGTTTGCTGTGTCTGTCAGCGTAGTGTCCAGAGGCTGGAGGCCCTACCAGGCGACGTGGAGGAGGCCTTAGGAGGGCAACAACCCAGCAGAGGACTGCTACTTCCACCTTTGTACAAGGAGGAACAGGAGGAGCACTTCCAGAGCCCTGCAAAATGACCTCCAGCAGGCCACAAATGTACTGAGCCTCATTTTGACTTGTTTTAAGGACATTACATCAAAGTTGGATCAGCCTGTAGTCTGTTTTTCCACTTTAATTTTGTGTGTGACTCCAAATCCAGGCCTCCAATGGTTAATAAATTTGATTTCCATTGATAATTTTTGTGTGATTTTGTTGTCAGCACATTCAAGTTTGTACAGAATGAAGTATTCAATGAGAATATTTCATTCATTCAGATCTGGGATGTGTTATTTGAGTGTTCCCTTTATTTTTTATTTTTTTTGAGCAGTGTATATAAGTATAGAGGTCCTGGCACTGACATCTGAGTAAAGCGACGTATGCTATAAAGTGAATGTGCACAGTATACGTATGGAGACCCTGATAATGATATACAGTAAAGTGACATATGCAGTGTATTAAAGCTGATGCTAATATAAACAGTGCTGTAAATATAACGGTAGTGTAATTGTAAACAGTAGTGCAATTTGAATGAGCACATGAACTGGAACTGAGTGAGTAACCAGTCTCAATGAGTTCAGTGTGACGGCTTTCTGAGTGGGGCGGGTATTGTGTAGGTCATGTAGTGAGGGAAAAGGGGTGCCAACAATCTTCTCAGCTGCTCTCACAATGCGCTGGAGGGTCTTACGGCAGGATGCGGTACATGCACCAAACCACACCATAATGCAGCTAGTCAGGACGCTCTCAATGGTACCCCTGTAGAAGGTGCACAAAAGGTGCACAGTAGTGCCGTTAACAGAACTTAAATAACCATCATACCCTGTCAAGTTTAAACCCTTAACACATAAAATATAGTAAGAAATTCTAAATAATTGATTAAGGCAAAGAACAACAAACTCAAACTACTGGGCCTAAAACCCAGGGCCATGACAAAGACAGGAAGTGGAGCTAGAGGTGGCAGTGTTGAAGATAACACTTTCATGGGAGTGACCAGGATGGAGAAGATTAGAAATGAGTACATCAGAGGGACAGCTCAGGTTGAGTGGTTTAGAGACAAAGTTAAAGAGGCAAGGCTGAGATGGTTTGGACATGTGCAGAGAAGGGATAGTGGATACATTGGACAAACGATGTTGAATATGGAGCTGCCAGGCAGGAGAAAAAGAGGAAGACTAGAGTGAAGATTCATGGATGTAGTGATGGAGGTTGGTGTGACAGAGGAGAATGCTAGACATAGGGTGAGATGGAGGCAATGATATGCTGTGGTGACCCCTAAAGAAAGGAGGAGGAGCAGGAAGAGGAAGAGGAAGAATGAGAAGAACAAAAACAAGGCCTTGTCAAGTTGAAAGACATTGTAGAACCTTCAGCAACAGTTATTAAAAGATTTAAGAGAATATATGCATACTTTTGAGACTTTGTGGATTAGAGAAAATCCAGAATAAATCCAAACTTGTGAATTGAATTCTCGTTTTTTAATTAAAGTAATTAAAATCATTATTGTATGTTGTACAATCATTTCACCCTGGAAAACAAACGGTTCAAATAAATCATTAAAAGCCCAAAAGTACAATGAGATTCATTCCTATGATGAATGTAAACTTCTGACCACAACTGTACTTACCGGTACAAATTTTCAGTTGTTTGAATCAAAAACGTGGGCCTCTGAACATAGTGCTGTGCTGGAAAAGGCTACAAAAGAGAAAGTTAAATAACAAAAACAATTCAATAATTAATTTTTGTGGAATTAGATATAAAAAAATTATGGCAGAATCAAAGCATAAATGATTTTGTTTAAATGCCATTAGATGAATGTCATATTAGGAGAAAGGATATACTAGGCATTAGGTGTATGAAGTATAGCCTCAGTCACTTGAAAAGAGATTATAGATGAATTACAAAAAGCATTCAAAATAACAGAGATTTTGGTGAGGGAGGAAGACTGTAATGACATATATCTTTCAATATTTTGAAATAAAGATAGCTATCTGTACATAATGCTTATGTAAAGATGGATACTATTGATCAAAGATGGTTACTGGAAAAACATAATAGGTATAATAGGTTCCTGGGTAAAAAGTTTTTTGGAAAATTAGCAACAGTGTGTTCAACTAGATAACATAGTTTCTTATTTTGCATAAAATTAAAAATCTGCTCACTTAAAATGCCTTATTTATGATATAATTAACACTGATACTTCCATATATGACTTATTGTGCAACTGTGGAGGTCCACTTTCAAATCCTTAGTCAATGATACAGTTTTATTACAAAAACTAGCTATGCGCCTCATAAATGAGGCTGGCCATTATGAATGCATAAATTCATTATTTCTCATGAAATGTAAAGACAGTTTATTAGAAAATAATTTAAATAACATTTAATGCTAAATCAAAGGCCCTGCCAGACTGTGTACAAAACATTATGTACTCTGGAAAATAAATACAATTAAGAGATGAATGTAAGTTTATTGTACCCAAGGCCAAAAGGGTTAAAACAGAAATGCTTGTCTGTTCTTGGAGCTCAGTTGTGGAATAATTCATTGTTTATTTTCAAAAAGAAACCTTACAATATATTTAGCATAGGTATATGACTGAATTAATGTTTTTTTTTTTGGGGGGGGGGTTGCAAAACTTTTTTTTTGTAATTTCTTTTCTTATATAAAAGGTAATTTGCAAATGGATGTAATTTTTGAGTTAGGCACACAAGCTTTTGCTTCTGCCTGTTTTGGTCTCACTTACTGATTGTCAGATGTGCATTTATGATGGATCATTTGTTTTTGTGTGACTGAAACAAACAAAAAAAAAAAACCTGAACTGAACTGAAAATACACTCTCTTGCCAAAAGTATTTGCTTGTCTGCCTTCACACACTTATGAACTTGAGTGACATCCCATTCTTAATCCATAGGGTTTAATATGATGTCGGCCCACCCTTTGCAGCTATGACAGCTTCAACTCTTCTTGAAAGGCTTTCCACAAGGTTTAGGATTTCTGATCATTCTTCCTGAAGTGCATTTGTGAGGTCAGACACTGATGTTGGATGGCAAGACCTGGCTCACAGGGTCCGCTCTAATTTATCCCAAAATTGTTCTATTGGGTTGAGGTCAGGACTCTGTGCAGGGCAGTCAAGTGCTTCCACACCAAACTTGCTCATCCACATCTTTATGGACCTTGCTTTGCACTGGTGTGCAGTCATGTTGGAACAGGAAGGGGCCATCCCCAAACTGTTCCCACAAAATTGGCAGCATGAAATTGTCCAAAATTTCTTTGTATGCTGAAGCATTAAGAGTTCCTTTCACTGGAACTAACAACAACGCCTGAACCTGAACAACAACCCCACATCATAATCCCCCTGCCACCAAATTACACTTGGCATATTGTAGTCAGACAAGTACCGTTCGCTTGGCAACCGCAAAACTCAGACATTTCTGTGGCCACAGGTGTATAAAACCAAGCACCTAGGAATGCAGACTGCATGCAGACACATCAGGTTTACGCAACCTGCAAGGATTGTGATTACTGTGTAGGGTACAGAGATGATTTTCTGGCTATATATGTAGGCCCGGCAAAAGACCTGACATCTAATTCTGGCCTTAGACTTCTGCGTTCATTAATTTTAGCTCAGCATTCAACACCATTATCCCTCAAGAACTTATTCATAAACTGGACCATCTGGGCCTCAGCAGTTCACTATGCAACTGGCTGCTGAACTTTCTCACTGGAAGACCAAAAGCAGTCAGAGATGGCAGTAACACCTCAAGCATCATCTTGCTGAGCACAGGAGCCCCTCAGAGATGTGTGCTCAGCCCCCTACTTTTTACTTTGTTGGGTGTGCAGATCTCAGATGATCTCTTCTGGACCACCAACTCTGCTGCGCTGGCCAAGAAAGCCCAACAACGCATCTACTACCTCCACAAACTGAGGAGAGCAAGAGCTCTAGCGCCCTTCATGGTCACTTTTTATAGGGGCATTGTTGAGAGTGCCGCAACCAGCTGCATCATTGTGTGGTTCAGACATTGCACAGCCTCCGAACGGAAGACCCTGCAGCGCATAGTGAAGGCTGCTGAAAAGATCATCGGCACCCCACTTCATTCCCCCTGGACATATACAACACCTGCCTCACCCACATTGCAGCCAGTATTGTGGGTGACCCCACCCACCCCTTAAACAGCCTCTTCAGTCTCCTTCCGTCAGGGAGGAGGTTCAGGAACCTCCGGGCCTCCTCCACTAGACTGAGCAACAGGTTCTTCCACCAGGCTGTCAGGAAGCTGAACTCTCCCCTCTGCTACCCAGGACACTAGATAGACACCTGCTGCCCCAAACACACACACACTTTTACCATAGCCCCCCAGCACCAGCCACCTTATTTCACCATACTTCACTTATTTATTAATTTTACAACTGCATTGCTGCTACCAGTTACTGTGTATAGTTAGTGTGTATATATTGTATTACTGTGTATATATTGTGTATATTGAACATTTTAACATTTTAATCTACTATGTATATATTGTTTAGATTTTGAGTATATATTGTATATTTTATATTGAACACGCTCTTTGCAAACTGTGGGAAAATGTTATTTCAGTTCTCTGCCTGTCTTGTACATTTGGCAGTAATAGACAATAAAAGTTGAGTTGAGTTGGTATGTTGAACTCACTTTGTAGTACAGGTCTGAGATGTGCAGTAACTAAAAAACATACACCTTCCTCTTATCTCAAGCTGCAGAAGTGTGCTATGCCACGCCTCAGATGTGACGCTGCCTGCTGGCCGATGTTGATATAGGTAATTATTACTGAGGCTCTACTTCTTTGTGTGTTGTTTTTGCTGTTGCTTCATCCTGGGACAAGAAATAATCTGGTAGGTAATTGTTTTCTTTGATATTTGACTGTAAAAACACAGACTGAAAAATTCTGATTTTTCAGATAAACTGCAGGTCTGAATATTATTTACCTTAATTATACATGATGGTAAAATTATTTTTCTTTTCCTAGAGAACAAGAATGTCAAGAGGAGAAATCATTGTGCTTTTGCTGTTTTTATTGCTTGAGTTTACACTGGTTCAAACCGAACCATGCAAAAGTGAGCTAGACTGCCCCAAAGAGAACCAGGCAGTTTTTAGTGCAACTACAGAAATCCCACGCTCTCTGAGACCTGTTGTGACTGAAGTCTTTTTTTTGAATAGCCTCATTACAACAATCCCAAAAGGAGCCTTTGCAGAAAACCCACAGCTTGAAAAGGTGGAGTTCATAAACAGTAACATATCATCCATTGAGCTGGGAGCTTTTGAGGGATTGACCAATCTTAAAAATGTTGAGATCTCCAGCAGCAAACTAACATCACTCCCAGTAGGAGCCTTTAATGACCTCAGCAACATGGAGATACTTGTACTCAAGTCTAACAAGCTCCAAAGACTTGAGGCAGGTTTGTTTGAAGGTCTTAACAATTTAAAACAGCTCCTGTTACATGGGAATGAGATTCAGTCCATTGAAGATGAGACATTTAATGGTCTTGGCAACCTTTTGCTGCTCCATTTAGGTAAAAACAATCTCACTACTGTATCAACTCACTGGTTCTCAAACCTGAATAAACTGGAGATATTTCGACTTTATGAGAATCAGCTGACCACCATTCCTGAAGACATATTTGAGAATTTACCAAACCTGATGGAAATTGGCTTGTATGGAAACCAAATAGTAGAATTACCACCCAATCTGTTTCCTCATAAAGACAAACTGAATAAACTGTTTTTGGAAAATAATCTCCTAACTACTTTACCTGAGGGATATTTTGTTGGCTTATCTCAGCTTAAAATGCTGACCTTGAAGGGTAACAGGCTGAGAAGTTTGCCACCAGTGCTCTTTGGAGAAATGCCTAAATTAACTGAATTGAGCTTCCAGCTAAACAATCTCTCCAGTCTCCCTAAAGGAATATTCAGCACTCTGAAGAAAGTCAGGAAGCTGGACCTGTCGAAGAATAAATTTGTCACCGTGTCTGCTGAATACTTTGAAGGCCCAGAAAAGCTCACAGAACTGAATCTACAGAACAACATGATACAGTCGCTGGATGAGGATGTGTTTGAAACGCTACAATCACTAACCACTCTCAAGCTTGCACACAACAACCTCCAGACACTTCCTGGAGATATTTTTAAGCCATTAGGAAAACTCAGGAGGCTTGACCTCAGTAGCAACCCTTGGCTCTGTGACTGTAATCTGATAGAGTTTCACAGCTGGATGAGAACAAGTGCTGAAAAGCTCACATCTCCTGTGGCCTGTGAGTATCCTGAACATCTAAAAGGGATGGAAATCAACTTATTGACAGAGGATCAACTTATCTGTCCAACCCTTCCCCCAACAACCACCACAACCACTACAACTGCACCCACAACCA
>JAMQGT020008581.1:2500-42620 GCA_024447675.2 Pterophyllum scalare
CTTGCTGTGCAGTGAGGCATAGATGAAAGGGTTGTAACATGCAGAGCTCATAGCCACTAAGTGGCAACACACTTGCAAGACATTTATGTAGCGCTTGCCCATAATATGGAAGTCTGGGTCCAAGTCCAGCAACAGGTTCAGCACCTAAACACCACAAGAGAAATAGGTGTAATTGCATTGAATCTGCACTGATTTCTTAAAATAATTTCACGATTTTTTGAAAATATCCGACTATGCTGCTTCTCCCTTTCTGCCTTGAAAAACATGGATTTCATAAATGTGAAATGTTGCTGGTGTGATTACATTTGGTTGAGTGCTAATAATAAATCACTCCATGTGACAAGTTAAGTTGCAGTGTTTTAGTAGCAGAACTTGCAAAGTGCCAGCTGCAATTTATAAAACTGGATCATTTACCATTTAACTCATTTTGACACGTTTCACTAACCGTGACAAATGGCCTTCTTGTGAGTCGGAGCCTAGTAAGAGTCACAAATTTATCTGCAGTTTGCATGCAACATTGACTTTAGAAATACCACTCTGCCAACTCTTATGATCTGCGTTTAAGCAATGCATGCGAAACGGTTTTGTGAAACAAGGCTCCCAGTCTTTGGAGCTACATCGGAATGTCAACTTTACCTTCCAGTTTTAAACTATGAGAATGAAAGCCTAATCTGTTAGCCTTTTACATGGCTCATTGTGGAGATAATGTTGGTTTTGTGGAAGCAAATACGTGATGCTGGGCTTCCCTCGTTAATGATGCATGAAATTGAATCCTCCCATTGGTAGTTAAAGCTGGAGTTTTATATCATTTTGCTGTCATTGAGCTTATGATTTCCAAATAGATACATGGAGAAGAATGAACCTTCCTTTGTCTAAAGCTTATATATCAGGTAAGGATTAATGCAATAATGGAAAAGCATTACCCAGATAAAAAACAAACAAACAAAACATTTAAAATTAGGCCTTAGGTTTGAATTCAACATTGTCTTAGAATCACCTGGAGAGGCAGCCAACACAGGGCAAAGGCCAGCACTGAGGCCACCAGCAGAGAAAAGGTTTTCTTCCTCCTTTGGCTCCAGCGCTGCTGACTGTTTGATGGCTCCCCAGGCACTGAATAGCGCTTTAAACTGATAGTAATCGCACAGTAGGATACGCTAACTGAAAGCAGCGGGATCATATATGAGGTTATTAAAATGAAGCAGGAGTAGAGAAGCCGCAGATTGCCACTATTTGGCCAGAATTCTTCACACACTACCAGGTCAATGCCTGTGGGCCGCAGGTCCAAATAGTCTGTGTAGTAAGATGGAGGTGCAGCCAGGGCCAAAGATAAAAGCCAGACACCCAGAGTCACTGCGCCACAACCCCACACAGAAATCCTCCTTCGTACTGGATGAGCTGAGATGTGGAAAAAATACAGATATATTATACATTCGGTAAAAACACTAAGCACGTTATTACACACCTAAATTAAAGCGGCCACGCATAAAAGTGTGACTAAAACATCTTTCAAATAACTCTGATGGTTCAAGTTGAATAAAAGTCTGTATTTATTTGAGCTAAGTCATCTCAGTATCAGGTGATTGAATCTGAGTGGTGAATTTGCAGTGCACATTACAGAAAACACATTTTCAAATCATAGTGTGATTAATTTTTTAGGATAGAGTAAATGACTGCTAATCAGTAATGGTAATATCAAGTCCCTTACCAACAACAATGTAGCGGTCCACAGCAATAGCAGTGAGTGAAAGCACTGATGCAAAGACTGTGGCACATTGTAGCAAGCGAACCAAATGGCAGAAAGGTCTTCCAAAAGCCCAGCCATGGCTGTCAAAGGCGTAAGACACAGTCAGTGGAACACAAGTCAAACACATCAACAGGTCACCTGCTGCTAAATTACCAATGAAAAAGTTGGTGGAATTGTGGAGTTTCTTGTCAGCCAAGATGCAAGCCAAAAGGAAGGAGTTTCCAACAACAGCTACTACCACTACAAGGCAGTACAGAGGCAGGAAGAGAGGTTTGTATCGCTGAAGGAGCTCTATGCCTATGAACATGTCCAAGGGGTCGCTGTGATTTAGTCCTTGTTCTTGCCTTCCTTCTACTCTTGCTCGAGATGTTTCATAACTTGTGTTCCCAGTCATGCTGAAGTCCTCATCCAAGAAGACATCCATGTCTCTGCAGGTCAGCCTTAAAAAAGGCACAATTAACAGTGATTCAGTAAATATATATATATACAATTTCCCTATAATAGCGCTATAACTGAAAGTGACAGATCTGGTTTAACATCCGCATGAATCCATGAAAATTGTCACAGGGGCAGTGGAGTTGTAATCATGAATTGTCACAGGATAACTTTTAGCCTGTTCTGGCAAATTGATAGCACCAAAAGGTGTTATTAATCTGACCTGGATTAAATTTGATGAAGAATTTGATTTCTATGCTACTGCATTTTATAATGAAAATCTGAGATGATTATATTCTCTACGCTAACACTGAATGCAAATATCTGTGTACTCTGACTGTGACTTTGTGGCATACTGAAACTAGTATGAATGAGGTATGGCTTGTGGCTTTTTAACTGCTTATTTCACTGCAGTGACTGATATTTTGTTTTGATCCAAAAGTCATGTTAACACTTCCCCGTCAGTGATGAATCTTGATCTAACATGGATTCCTGTATTTTATCACTTAGTTCAAAATGCCACAAGGGTGCTTAGCCATGACAGCAGTTAAAAATGCTGCAGCTGATTCACTGTTGCAACTATTTCACAGACTCATGGTTCATGATCTTCAAATCAGCTCAGAGATCTGATTTATGTTATGTATGACGCAGTGTACTAAAAACTCACCTGCATAATCCTTTTGAAACTGTTATGGGAAGAAATGAATAATGTCTGAGCTGCTTTCTTGTGTGTGTGAAGAAAACTGAGTTGAGAAATAAATTAAAAGACTTACTGACTTGTCCAGCAAGCCATCTAAGGTGATGGACTTTTTATTTCATGCCCCAGTGTCATGCAATATATCATGCGCTAGAATATTATGCACCTCAGTGCCTTTCCCTTCGAATAACTGACAAATCCCATTTATAGCCACTGCTACCCCAAGTGCAGTTATTAGAAACCAAGTACCCACAGAATGATTGTGAAGAGAGGAAATCAATATGCACAACTTTATTTTGTATGAATTTTAAGTATTAGCTATGTGCTTAATCTTATTGTTATAGATAGGGTGTTAAGCGATTATCAATTTACTGTGCAAATGAATGCACAGACATGCCCAGATACACTATGTTGCCAAAAGTATTCACTCACCCATCCAAATAATTGAATTCAGGTGTTCCAATCACTTCCATGACCACAGGGCTATAAAACCAAGCACCTAGGCATGCAGACTGCTTCTACAAACATTTGTGAAAGAATGGGTCGCTCTCAGGAGCTCAGTGAATTCTGTCATGGTACCTGTGCAACTAGTCCAGTCCTGAAATTTCCTCACTACTAAATATTCCACAGTCAACTGTTAGTGGTATTATAACAAAGTGGAAGTGATTGGGAATGACAGCAACTCAGTCACAAAGTGGTAGGCCATTTAAAATGACAGAACAGGGTCAGTGCATGCTGAGGTGCATAGTGTGCAGAGGTCTCCAGTTTTCTGTAGTCAATTACTACAGACCTCCAAACTTAATGTGGTCTTCAGATTAGCTCAAGAACAGTACATAGAGAGCTTCATGGAATGGGTTTCCATAGCTGAGCAGCTGCATCCAAGCTTCAAATCAACATGCAAAATGCAAACTGTCAGATGCAGTGGTGTAAAGCATGCTGCTACTGGACTCTAGAGCAGTGGAGATGTGTTTTCTGTAGTGATGAATCACGCTTCTCCATCTGGCAAACAATGGAAAAGTCTGGGTTTTCAACAGATGAGTACTATCTGAAAGTCATGTCCTCAAGAAAGGAAAAATCCAGCAAAGACCTGACACAAGACCAGAGAGATGCAGCTGGCCCTTCAATTGATTCATCTACTGTTCACTGAAGCCTCATCAGAAATGGTGTCAGGGGAAGGGTGGCTGTCAAGAAGCCATTCTTAAGGAACAGAAACAGTGAGAAAAGGTTGAGGTATTACATATTACAGAGGAACTAGATTGAAAATCAGTGGCAACAGCTCTTATGGAGTGATTAAACCAAATTTGACATTTTTGGTTCAAATTGTCATCAATAAGTACAGAAGGAGAGTGTTACAACAGTGAGTGTCTCCAGCCATCTGTAAAAGATGGTGGTGGCTCTGTGATCGTTTGGCTGCATTGCAGCCAGTGGTGTTGAAGATTTTGTCAAAATTGGTGGAATTGAGAACATAGAAAAGCACCATCAGATTTTGATCCACCATGAAATACCACCTGGAAAGTGTCTGATTGACAATGGCTTAATTTTTCAGCAAACACAAGCACACTACCAATGCCATAAAAGCATACCTGGATAGAAAAACACACAAAAGAACACAATCACTTAGGGATTGGGCCCTCCCAGAGCCTGAACCTCAGCATTACTGAAGCAGTGTGGGAGCATCTTAACAGACTTCTTGACAAAGAAACCAACATCCAAAGAAGAGCTTTGGAAGAAGCCTGGAGAACTCTTCCTGAAGACTACTTAAAGAAATGGCAAAAATGCTTGCTGAAGAGCATTCAGCCTGTGTTGAAGAATAAAGGTGGTCATACCAAATACTGACTTTCAAGTTTGTTAGAACTGTACAAACTACAGCCTATGTTTGTATGTTTCAGCAAACTGCTGCACCTACTTCCCATTTTCCAAGCAAAATAAATTTATAAACAGATGAGGGGGTGCCTCGAGACTTTTGCACAGCACTGTATTTGTACTATATGATTACAAAATCTGATTATTTGCATTTTGTTTTAATTTTATCTTTGTTGGCACTATTGCAGCGTACAACTTTCTCCACAACCTGCAAACCACATTCTCATGCAGTACCAGGCTGGAATAGCCGCTCCACATCACTGTGTCCTTTCAGCTTTGGCAGTTAATAAAATAGAAAATGCTGCTAAGGCTCAGACTAAACCACTGCCTGCACTTGAAATAATTTTCAGATATCTGTGAATCGTTTCTGTTAATGTCAGCTTCTCTTTCTTTTGAAATCAAAATTGCAACCTTTATCCACAGATCAGTGTTCACTATATTTATACGTACAGTCAAATGGATCTCCTTTCACCCCAACGGATTTAGTTTTTTTACATTTGTTTTCCCCTCAAATAATACAATTGAAATGCGACCAAAGCACATTGATTAAAGAAAAGTTCAGTAGCTAATTCACATGCATTTATATATATTGCCAAATGACTTCTGAAAATCTTTTAAAGATTGAACTTCCTTGTGGCTTTTATATTCTGAACTTTTCTCCTTAACATAGTATTAGTTTTAATATCGCATAATTCAGAAGTTGTATCTTGTTTTCAGAGCAATTTGCTTCAGTGATTGAGTGAACTGTCATTGCTGAACATGTTTGTATTATAGCATGCCAAATCAGTTACATTGCAATTACAGTTTTTTTTCTAAGACACTGCCAGACTGGCAAAAATATAATTCAGCACTTCCTCTAGAATTTTAACTTTTGATATTTTACTGCCTTGTTTTTATTGTTGGAGCAAGAACTGACTGGACTTGATTAGAATATATAAAAAAAGATACCTTAGAACAGCAGAGAGATGAGTATATCATGTCTTGTTCTGATTGAACTGGGGCTGTGGAAAGTGACTATTAGAATGTTTGGTTGGCTTTCAATTGTGAATATCACTTCAAAAATATTGGCTAGAAAGTATCAGTGCTTTCAAATGCAAATTATAATTTTGTTAACAATCTTCAAAGTGATGTCAATCTGTGAAGTTAGGAAGCATAAACAATTCTGAATCCATCTCACCTGCTTTAATGCAAATGAAAGTGACAACGGATGCACAGGAGACTCAACACTTAGCAAACACCCAAAAGGAAATGGTTTTGCAGGTGGTGGTCAGAGACCATTGTTCTCTCTTTATCTTGTTTGACTAATCGTTCTCTTGTTTTGTTTTTTTGCTAGTGTCCTTGTCAGTACTTGTAGCAAAGGGCTGACCCCAGATCGGCTTGTTCGATGCCCCAGTGAACCAGCCAATCAGAGAACGTTTGTTTGACTGGTGTTTGTTTGGACCTTTGTGTTCTGTTGGTAGTGTTTCTGGTGTGAAGTTAATCCCTGTGTGCATTCAATAACAAGTGAGTATCTATACTATTCCTCTGTGTAGCTTCAATAAGTGTTTGCACTTTTAATGAGCCAATAATCACAGTATCGGCCGCATTTTTACTGCGAGTGAAACGTAGATTGTGTAATGGCTGTCCAGATAGATATGATTACAAAGCCTGAGAATTTTTGTCAGTGCTCTTATTAGGTGCCCACCTAAAAACTTTAGCAGTTCTCTGTTCATTAGAATTTTTGGTTTAAAGCCCCTGAGAATCATAAGCACTTAAAACATTACATTGCAGAAGTGTATAATTCAGGCCGGGTTCTCATAATTGCTGGAATATGTAATTCTTTCTAGTTTTTTCATTAGTCATCAGAATAATAGAAAACTTTTTTTTTTGCATTATATTGCATTGCAAATCATCTGAGCTCATCAAAATTGCTGAAATACAGGGATTGTAGTGAAATTTGGGTTTCCATGGAAACATACCAATGTTGTGTAACACCTGCATTCAATAAAACCTCATTTGAACTTACATCTGTAAATGTCTGTGTATACTCTGATATTGATGCAATTATTTTTGGAAGCAGAACACTTAAAAATATATTCAGTGATAATGAAACTGATGCAGTCTCTCTCTCTCTCTCTCTCTCTCTCTGCATGTTTCTTACTAAACTGTGAGAGTCAGACTCCATGAGGATGGTAGTGTGACCTTTGTTCACAGCCCAGCACCATGCAGTCTGATTGGCATTTGCCAGTGAACACCAGAGCTGGCAACTCTTTGTGCACCATTCTCTTTTCTTATATGCCCAAATATCTGCCCAAGTACTTATCATATAAGGCTTGATTTGTTTATTTTGCAGTTAATTTGTTTTTTCCATTTACACATTTATTTCACTTGCCAGTAGGGAGCAAAATAAGCTGTCCATGGCATGTTACTGCCAGTTTTGCAGAAGAAGCAAGTGTAGCAGATGTGGTGTGGTTGATAAAGAGAGTCTATGTGGTGTGTGGTACTGCTGTTGACATCAACTGACTAATGCTGTACTCTGGATCACATGAGTACTTTAACTTGTAACCCTCAACTGTGTGGTTGAGCTGCACCAGAAAGTACAGTTTGCATCTGAGTGTACCCAGTCAGACCTGAAATATAATAAAGAGTTAGTCCAAAGACAATGCTTCCAGTCCATCACAACATGTCTGTCAAATGACAACTTCGGTGCAGAAATGAATGACAGCAGTAGTGACGGGTTACTTTTGCAAAAGATGCAAATTGTTCAGTGCAGTGAATGTGAGAGGGTTCAAAAGATTAAAACCACAAGATTACTTACAGAGCAGCTTGGAACTGGGACAGAGTGCAGAAGAAAGCAGTTCTCTTAACAACCCCTGTCTAGCAAACCAATAAAGAAATCCCCCTATTTATAAAAACACGTGATCTTACAAGTTTCAGTCTGTCATCATCATTGACAGAATAAAAGTTTGTGTGTATGTATGCGTGCCCATAGATTTTATTCTGAGCTAAAAATCTTGGGAAAAAAAAAAACAGATAAAATTTTGTTTTATATAATCCCTCATCTCAGGGTTAACAAACTCAGAGTTGTTAGCTAAACCTGCTTCCTGGAATGGGGCTCAGGGTACTTTAATAGTTACAGTAACTTAACCATAGAAATCAGAGTGACTGAAGACAAACTATGGGATCCACTGATCAGTGTCAGTCACTTGACCAATGATCAACAAGCAGGAAATGCTCAGAGAAGAATCAGGTGTATTTGCCAGACATAAAAATAATGTGAGCTACATCAAAAATGTGCATTAATCTAACTAATGTCCCAGTAGTAAAGCATATAATGCCATACCTTGACCCCTGCATGACAAGGTAAAGAACCACATCCAGAACTTGTTTAAGGCTTTATCTGCATGTTTACCTCTCCTTTCCTCATGCAAGCTGCACGAGGAAAGAAGTGATGGAAGTCTAAAACTGTGCAGTGATTATAGGGGACTTAATAAAAATTCCACACATTCAGGAGATACTTGATGGTGTTGGTAGAAATGCATAGTTTATTGTGCTGGACCAAAAGCAAAACTTACCATCAAGGTAGCATGAGTGAGGACTCATGCTACCTTGATGGTAAGGCTTAATAACCACATGGCGACTGTATGAATGGAATAGAAGGCAAACTTAGAGTTACTGGGCATGGCTCACAAACATTGACACCAACAGAAAAAAAACCCTACAGGTTGCATTCAGAAAAACTGATATTTCCAGTGCTCAAATGGGCTGTTACACACAGGTTTAGAGAGTATTTGTTTTATGCCCGCTTTGTGACAGTATATAGTGATAATAACCCCCTCACTTGTGTCTTGAGCACAGGTAAATGGAACTCATATGGGTATCTTAGCTGGCTGATTTCAACATAGTTTTGAAATACTGTCCTGAAAAAAGCTATACAGATCCAGACTTCCTGTCCGGTACACCTGTAAGTATGCTCTGTGCATGGAGAGAGCAGTGGTCCCCTGAAGTATTAGGTACAAATAGTTAGAGCAGTTGAGATTCAAAAGCAGTGTGAAGTGGACTTAATCTCAGCTATTACAGCTATTAGCCCACACATTGAGGAGATAACTGCACATAACGAGCCAGATATAAAAATAACAGGGACTGAGTTGCTGTAAGTACAGTTTGAGAACCCTGCCATATCCTGTCCTCTGCCTGAAGTGTGGGGGGAGACCAAACAGGAAGTCAACCCCCCCCCCTCAAAAAAGTAGTTTTTGATATTTGGCTGCTAAAATATACTACAATCAAGGGGAAAAAAATGAGAACCAGCTATTCAGATATGCAGAAATATTCAGGCTATGTAAACTCAAAAACAGCTTCTTATTTCTCATAAGGGAACCCAACAGAGAGATTTAATTGGACCTCGCTATCAATGCTGTGGACTTTGGATAAGGAAAAAAGGAAATTGGACTGACTATGCAAACAAAATGATGCACACCTTTAACTGTCCAGCCAGTGAAGCAGCTGGGTACTCTCCCTGTTATTTGCTTTTTTGGTAGGAATCCCCATTTGCCAGTTGAACTGATTTTTGAGAATTAATGATGTGGAAGAGCATAACTCTCACCTGCAATTTGCTCAAAATCGCAACAACAAATGAGAGAAGCATATGAAATTGCTTCCAAAAAAAAAAAAACCCACCTCCAAAGGTCTACAGCAAGAAGAAAGACATACTATAATCAAAAGAGGCTGAGTGCAGTGCTTTCACTAGGTGACACTGTCCTCATGTCTAGCAAATTGTGCTTGTACTGGAAAGATCAAATCCATATTGTGGTCTCACAAAAGGGAGAAATAAGCTCAGGATATGAGGTAAAGTCTTAACATTGTACAAGGAGAATCAGGATCTTCATTCACAACATGATGATGATGCCATGTAATACCTTGCCTTTCGAGGAGCAGAGTAAATCCCATGTTGAGCAAAAGAATATTTGGTATGCCTAAACAAAGTAAATACCAGAGGAACCAGTGAGCTCAGATTGAAGAGGAGCATAACTGAGCTCAGAGGGTCGGTGTCATCACCACAGGCCTGGAGATCAGGATGTTATGCCAACAGTAACTCCTGATATTCCTGAAACAGCACACCAGCCTGTGTACTGCAGGAGGAGAGGAGTCCGCCTTGTAGACTATAGTGCAGGCTTTTATGGACAACAACAAAACTGGAAATTACATCTAGTAGGTAGCACAATGTGCTCAGTCTGCAGACATGCTCAGTGAGCAGGAGACAGCACACAAACAGCTTTGCAGGTCTCAGAGAATGACGTCCTAAAGATACATGAATGAATGTGTGGTAGGGCTTCCCACCAAAGCACAGTATGTGAAGACACTGACAACATGAAATGAGCTATATAGTGTGCCCTGGCCACCCCCACACATTTGGAACACACATGGCTTATTCTACTCTTGTCCTTGTAGGATCCTACTAAGAGGCCATTTAAAGAATTGATGTGGACTGTTGATTTGTACTGTTATTGATCATTTCTGAGTAACTTGGATCGTTCGTGAACTGAAATCATTCCTAATGATTTCAAGTTCCTTAAAGTTACAGTGTGTAAAATTTCTCCACTAGATTTCAGTAGATTGCAGTCAACTGAATTCCGTTTTTCTTACCGCTCCGAATTCAAGTGCATAATCCTAGCTATGATGGCTGCTAGAGGACATACGTGTTTTAATCAGCCAAGAGATAGCAAAAACATTCAAACTAGACTATACCTCAGCTGGTGTGTTTATACTACTGTTTGTGTAAAAGAACATTTTCATATACACTATATTTTAACATGCACTGCTCAAAAATATTAAAGGAACACTTTGAAAACACATCAGATCTCAGTGGGGGAAAAAATCATGTTGGATATCTATACTGATATGAACTGGGTAATGTGTTCGAGGTACAGGGAACGATGACACATCGTTTGATGGAAATTAAAATGATCAGCCTACAGAGGGCTGAATTCAGACACTGAAAATCAAAGTGAAAAAAATTATGTGGCATTTTGCTGAAATTTAATTGCAGCAACTCAGAATGATATTGAATAGTTTATGTGACCTCCATGTGCTGGCATATCTCACAACTTCGGGGCGTCACTCCTAATGATGCATATAGGGAATGATTTAAGGTGATTTTACATATCACGTTAATTTGGACCTCTAACATCTTCAAGGTCAAATAAGGTCAAACTTTCATAAAATGTCTTTAAAACTATACTTAAAATTATACTACTACTTTTGTTTGGCAACATTTAGGAAATTATATTAGTATATGGGGATTCTATATATCACATTAGTATTTGCATCCAAATATCATTTCATATTTGACCTCTGATCTCACTTTTACATTTCACATCTGCCTTTCTTTTAAGTTGACCCCAAAATGTGTTATATGATTTTAGAAAGCATTGTCAAGAGAAGGAGAATGAGGTGCCTATTTAGAAATATACGGTAGTATAATATCATATAATAATCTCAAGTTCTTTAAGTACAATTTTTACAAATCAGTACCTGTTATCCATTACCTACTCCTAAATAATCAAAGTAAACATCTGTCATGCTACCCTTATCTGATTTTTACTGCACTACAATCTTCTTAAAGTATGTTTAAAAAGTAAAATACAAAATTCAGTACTATTCCTTTAAAAGGAAATGCTCTGTGTCTCTGTGATGAAATCATGTTGTCATGGTCTGAGTGGTGTAACACATAAAGCATCATCCAGCATGACCAGTTTGACAGTGGTAGGTATATCCATCTGTTAGTCAATGGTACCCTGACTGATGAAGTGGTCCCTGGGTTCCTTCTGGTGCAGGACAATGCCCAGTTTTTTGTGACCAGAGTGCGTAGGCTGTTCCTGGATGCTGAAGGCATTGATGTCATTGACTGGTCCTCACTTTCCTCAGACCTGAATCCAACTGAGAACCACTGGGATGTATCAGATGTATCGATGCTGCCAAATAGCACCACAGACCATCTGTCATCAATGGTGGCCAAAAGTTACTGAGCCACATTTTGATACAAGCTGGATCAGTGACTTCATTCCCAGTGATTTCAGTTATGAACTTTTTGGTGTGATTTTGAGTCTAACCCTCTTGATGATTTTGTTTTTCACTGCTGTGAAGTCATTTTATTCTCAACAAATTACAGTGTTTATCAGCAAAGATGTTCAACTTAAATATTCTGTTCATCAAGATCTGATGGGAGATTCAAGTGTTCCCTTAAGTTTTTTGAGCAGTTCCAATGACTTGAAATAGACTAGACCTCATTTAGCCATATTATACAGTAACATCCCTAGCAAAAACAACATGCCTAGTTCCATCTTTAATTGTTTGCTGTGTATACTGAGTGCAAAGAGTTCCAGGAGACCATGCGCACCACGTAGGGCAGAGCTTTTACAAAGGAACAAAAACAAAGTATCAGGCTGCTTCTGTATTTTGTACGAGGAAACACATTGACATTCAGAACGCTAGCCCAAATATTTGTGTCATACATTTAGTTTGTTATTCAGGAAGGAGACTAGATCAACTTCGGGTATTCCCTGAACAATCTCTCCACATAGAAGTTAAACATCTGGAGGCTGATTGAAATTGTACTCGATACTGTATGACTGGATCATTTTTCAGCCTTTTATTCTTACTGTAGTCTGCAGTACTCATATTGCAACATTATATACAAAGGTAAAAATGACTGGCATTTAGCATTTTGCTGATTTTCCCAACTGTGTTCACACATAATGTCATGCTAATTTTTGAGGCATGATATGGACTTGCATTTAAAGAGCACTTAAGTCTTACTGACCACTCACAGCGAGGGAGTGCATAGAAAATGAATGGAGCCATGAAATCAGGAGTGAGTTAGAAACAGAATTCACTTCATCCACAGAGAAACATTCGTCTCAAGTTTAATGACAGCCCATTCAATAGTTTTGGAGAAATTTCCTAAATGTGATGGTAACACAAGGGGAAATTTCAAAATTAAAATCCAGAGTTGTAGCAGTGCCATCCCCGGAAGCAAAGGTATCAAAGGCTGATTCTTGGAGTGCAGTTTGTGGAACTGAATGGGTTGATGCCTTTGAAAATGATGATCTGTAGCCTGCATGCTGTAGTCTTTCCAGTCAATAGGTGTCAGATCAGGTTAACATGAGCAGGAGATTGTGCACTGACATGTAAGACCTTTCCGAGGTATGTATTACTTGTACCAGCTTTAGACAGTTTGCACAGATTCTCATTTCTACTGTGCACACACCCGTAAGTAGACGATTCACCATCACAGCCAAAGGAAAGCATGATTTACGAGTGACTTTGTGTCACTGATATTAAATCCTATCTGACAATTTTTCATAGGGTCGTGATCTCAGTTAGGCTGAAATTAAGACCATAGAGAAGCTGCTGTAGAATGTTAAGATTCTCAAGTTTGAAAATACCTCTGGCTAGTTTATGAAGAATAAAGAACACAATAAAATGTCAGTCTTTTAATCAAGTCTGCGCTGAGAAAGGTGACAGTACAGCTGAGCTTTCTGTCCCTTCGCACCAAGAATAAATGATTCATATTGTTGATGCAATCTTTAGCAGAAGGATCCACTCTAGTGATTCAGTCAGTTCACTCACTATGTTTGACAATTTTCCATATCTAATTCAGAACCCGTTAGTAACCATCATTTGCTTAGGAGCATTAACTGCTTTCAAACTGACTAGACTCAGTGGCAGACCGCTCTCTGTCTGCAGTGTCTAATTTGTTATGCACGTGTCGATAATCAGCAGCAGAAATATGCTTTCTGATCCCATCTGGTCTCACTCTATCTACCTTATCTGACAGCTTGAAAGAAATCCACCCTTGCCTAGTAACACTGTTGCCATGGCCTTTGTGGAAGCCATCCAGACCCTGCAGCTAATTTGTGACGCGTGATGAGAATTGAGAACCCTCAAAATGCAAAGCAGGAAGAACAACTCCTCTAGACTTTCCCTATTTTGACTGCTCGCTTGTTCTTATTTTTTCTTTACATTGGCCTTTTTGTGGCCTCTCTGACTGACATTTCCTACCCTAGGCGTTTTATAAAACTCTTGTATTACTGTTATTTTAAGGCTGCTGAGGCACCCTGAGAAAACCGGAGGCAGAGGTTGGACAAATACGAGACACAAAGGAGGTCAAAGTTGATTATATGAAATTCTGATGAGGTGGCTTAATGGTGTCTCTCATTATTTGAATTGGGAACGTAGGAGGCTTGACTCTTCAAACTGCATTGCCATCTGATGATTCCAGCGCAGACACCTCAGAGACTGCTGCTCTAATGACTTTGGATGACAATTTTTTGTCCCTACAGACAAAATGTTCTGTGTGAATTGATGTTAAAGTCTAAACCAGATCTTGTCTTAAAGTGTTTTAAAGCCAGGAACAGTGAAATTTCAAACAGCAGCATGACTGTCTTTCCTAGTCTACAGGGCTAATGACTGACTCCTATTTAAATGTTAATCGCCTTCCGACCCTTTGATTAAGAGAGGTCAGAGTCTCCCTAATAGCATTGTCTCTGTCTAGGAACAACTTAAGACATGTCTACACACGTAAAATATTTCAGTGATTGCAAGGGGCAGAAAAATCAGAAAAAATAGGTTGAATTTAAACTAGAAGAACTTAGTATTTCTAAACACATCTTTCCAGTTAAAAACATCCTTTTAGGAGAGCATATTCATATTATACCCAACAGAAAAAATACGTCTTCTCAGGCTATTGCCATATTCACGCAAAAATCTTCAGCAGTTTTATTTCCTGATTTTGTTGTCGTATGTGTGTGTGTGTGTGTGTGTGTGCGCACTCCTAAAAATGCAGTGCTGCACAGTATTTAATTAATTTTTTTCCCCTCTGGGATCCACAGATTGTAAAATGTTGTATCCCCATTAATATTGGCTATTGTCACATTCATGCAGGAAGCTTCAGCAGTTTTACTTCCTGATTTTTTTGTCTTGTTTGTGGTTATACTGTGCGTGTGTGCATGCGTGTGTGCATGCGTGTGTGTTTTTGACAACTTGAAAATGCAGTACTGTTGAGCATTTGTCTCTATAATTGTGGAAATGTGCACCAGCTGCCCCTCTGGTATTCAGTTAGGAACGCACAGAGATGCAAAGTGCCACAGATGCCATAGAGTACCACATTTTCCTTTTTTCAGGGATCCACAGATTGTGAAATTCTGTACCCACACTCATGTTTCAGCAATGTCAGTGCTGGTAATGATTTTAATTTAGAGAATTTTTTCCTAATATATTTAGTTTTTTGTTGTATAAAAAAGAATTCTTCCATTTTGCTACAAATGCTTATGTGATTTGCACAAACTTGAACAGTCACGTAATGTGGATCCCCAAAACAAGCAGCAGAAAATGAAGCCAGACCACTGATAAATATGGGCTTGTGCCTTGAGTAAACAACACCTTTTGCATCATTTCCATCTCAGACTATGACAATTGTTGCACAGAAATCTGCATCTATTGGCAGATGCCAATGTTTGGTAAATTGATGCATTTCTAATTTTAAAAATGTTGTGTTAAATAGTCTAAGTCACACACAAACCTGTTTTTAATGATCTACTGTATATAGCTTGCAATTGTATTTTTGACAATCTGTGCTTGTCTTACATGTATCAAACACAAAATAAATTAATTTGCAAAATGTAGCTGAAGTCAGTCAAAACTCCTCTACTTTGTAAAATTTCTACTCTGCACCTGAACATTCTTGCATGATTGCTAAATACAGCTGTAGTAAATGGTTCTAACATATGTATGCATTTATATACATGTATGAAATATACCCAAGTACCTCACTAGGTATTTGGGTAATATGCTGCAAACATGGTGTATGACAAAAAATATCAGCGGAATATACAATAACGATTCAGATTTTATGGCTGGCTTCCTGGACTAAAAAGCACTCATTTGCCTTGTTACAGATGCTTTCCCTCTGTGCCTTGCAATTTGGCTTATTGACACTGATTGTCACACTTACTTCAAAGCTGACCAATGCTCTTAATTGCCAGTCATCCTACAGGACACCGCTTCTATGACGGCACTGAATATGTTATTACAGCATGAGTCCTTTTCCATAGGGTGTTTCAATTACTTCCTCTAGTGTCTTCCATTTACGGTGACTGCTGAGAAGTAGCTCCATACAACATAAATATATGATGATAAAATCTAAAATTCTAATTTGACAGCATATGACACTAAGATTTCTTATATTTAGCTACACTTCTTAATTGATATCAAACAAAAATCAAACACAAACATTAATGGAAAACATTAGTTGCATTTCTTTACGAGTGTGAATGTGTATTTGTAAATGTCAGTGTATGCAATGAGAGAGTGGATAGAGAAAAAACGTCTTACCTGTGGAAATTGAAGATACCAAGAAAATCCCTGTGTGGTATCTCTTCACTTGAGCAAATTAGGTTATTTTCTAGCTATCACTTTTCTTTGTTACCCTTTTGTGTTTTTCTTCACACCTTTTCTCTCTTGTCACAGGTCTTAAATCTGTAGTAACAAAGCCTACACAGAAGCCCACACTGATATGAAGAGTCAGGCAGAGAGATGGTGTTTCTCACTCAGTCTGAGCGAGTGACAGAAAGAGGGAGAGAGGAAAAGGGACCTACATAACCTATCTCCCTCAAATCCTCAGAAAAAGTGCCCCCTCCCACCTATTCTCCTTTATTTTGTCTGCATCCAAACACACATCACATGTGCACACTTTGCACACACAAGTGTATCCATCGCAACATGCTGTGAAGACGCGTGTAGCAAGCTTTTATTTAACCTCAGGGGAGAGAACAACCACATCTTTCTCTTTTATCTGCTCTATAAAAGCCTTGATTGCTGACAGAAGCTCCCACACCTAAAAAGAGACGAGGAAGAAAATGAGCAGCAGTGAAATTGAGAAAAAGGTTCAATGTCCAGCTATTGCAGCAAAAAAGCCACAAGACAGCATGCCCAAATAAGCAACTGAGGACAATGTCACATCATATACACTTGCTGCTTCTGCATAATTTATCAAACGATTAAAAGAAAAATCCATCTGTCATCCTTGTTTATGTCACAGAATCACAGATTGAAACATTAATGTTGTACTGTCACTCTTTACCAATTCATCTTTCTCATTTCCTATGTGATGCAATGACCTCTCAGAGAAACACCTGCTGACACATTGACAGTTGCTGCAATAAAAAGCATCAAACGTTTGCTGCCTTTTTTCTTCCTTCATTTACCCTTCTCTCTCACTCTTACTCACCCTATATTTCTCTTTTAAAAGCAGCTCTTTATCACTGTTGCTTGGTGTGAGATGAGGATCTAACACTTGAGTTCTGACCATTTCTCAGAACATCAATTGAGGGGAGCAATTCAATACAAGATGGGCCACTCAATAGAACAAACTATACTGGGAAACCCATTGAGAGGTCTGACTAAAAAAGAAGGGAAAAAAATAGCAGAGTCAAAAGAGACAGATAGGGAAAGCTGTAGATATGGATTGCTATATTTCAGAAGGACTATATGCAACAGGTCTTTTTGAAAGTAAAAAAAGAAAATACCTGTTTGAGCGGTCTGTGCCACTGCTCTGAAATCTTGCAAAGAAAAGGAGACCTAGGAAGGAAGGAGATTTTTCAGATAAATGGAAGAAAAATAAACACAGAGCTTCACAAGTAGATAAATGCAAGTTTGGCTCATAAAATGCCAAACATTTAATCCTTAGAGAGTTTGACAGTTTTGGTTTGCCAACTCTTAAATGTAAGCTCTTTCAAACATGTTCATGCATTGCCTTATACAATATCACCCTGGTTGTTTAGACTGACTAGTAATTATAGATGCTTCTGTTTTCCGCTGATATATAAATAAGCTTTCAGCATTCAGCCACTGAGGACATAAGCACACATTTATTTAGCCTTGTTATCGGAGTATCCCAGCTGCCTGTGTAATTGAAAGATTGCCTGTGTGTGAAATAACTTTGTTGTAGAGACACTTTGATGTGTCAAGGATTATGTACACGTGTGTATACAGTAAACTTTGCTGGTATACATAACGATTTTGGCTTTAGGATTTCTAGACTCCTCATATTATGATCATATTTTTGAATTCCCAGCTCTGTGGAGATAAAAAATTTCAGACTATGTTATTGACTGAACAAATCAGCAGAACATTCACTTGCATAGCAAGTGTTGCTTAAATTAATTCAGCCACTTTGCAGTAAATTATGTAGATGAAGATGTTGACCATGTGATACTGTTGACCTGCCTGTGGTGTACCCTACCAATGTCAGGTGGCTTAGGCTCCAGCCTACTGCAACCTCTGATTGTATGAGAGGTTAAGAAAATGGATGGATGAATGGATAATATAAAAATCCACACATCAGTAAAAAGTTCCATCCGGTTTAGCATAGTACGTTGTCTGTCACTCTTGTTGTGCATTGCTCACAAGTGAAAATATACAGTGGGGTCTGTCATTATCCAGCATCATACACTTGCTCAAGCACGGCCACTATGATTAATCCTTAGGCAAAAATTCAGGAGGTTTATCCATGATAAAGTCACCCCTGAGCGATGCTTGCCCTTTTGCACTTCACTGCAAAAAGGTCAAGTATGTGGTGTTGACTGCCTGATGAATATATTGACTCAGCATGCCTTCACAGTGGTCAAGAAGAAAGAGAATGGGGGTACAACTTCAGTAGGAAAGTAATCATAAATTTTTTTCTTATGATTCAAAATGGTTTTGTTTCAGAAGTTAACTACACAAAAATGGCAAATATCTAAGTGTAGAACTTAAATCTCTATCCCAATATGAATGCAGCTGATGAATCAGCATACTGAACTCCAATTGTACTTTTGCTGAATCAATCATTCATTTAAAAAAAAAACAAGTTTATTCCTGTAATAGTTAGTAGGGGTAAGTACTCAGGTTATACTGTTCTCTTTCGGAAAGTGTCATAACAGGTTTAAATATGCACGTCTAAACTCTTAAATAAAACTTTAAATGTAAGCCTGCTATTAGCTATTATGAGGCATCTGTGTCATCAGCAGCATTTTACAACGCTAAATACAAATTACAAATTTGCTTTCCAAACAAGGTACCAATTAGAAAGCAGAAACTACAACAACAGTAACAAAAAACAAAACAAAACAACCAAATGAAGGGACAGGACTTCTTGTTTGTGATTGGCCAATGTCACTTCCTGTCTTTGTTCTTGTGTAACAAAAACAAATTATGAAGGGATAGAAGACAGGAGCCAGTACTAACCACATTACTGCTGTTCCACTCTATTTTCAACATATACTAAAAGAAGTGTAATCTTAAGGCAGACCATGTTGCACACATGTGAGAGTGGCATGCTCTATCAAAAAACAGGATGCAGGGGACCGTAACACCCACAATGACGTGTGCTTCAAGAAGACACCAAACCCCACGCTGCTCCCAACACGAATTATGTGTGCCTTGCATGACAACTTGATTTCCATTGGTGTGTCTGCGTGAAATGCACGAGTGTGTGCTGAATAAGAAACACATTGTAAAGCTCTTTGTAGAACTGTCAATTTTAAAAAGTGCTACTGAAGTGCAATGTGTTACTCTGGGCTTCAGGGAGTTATTTAAATAAAATCACTTGAGAAGATTAGTGGTGAAATTACTTTTTGATGGAATTTCTTTCTCAAACATTTGAAATGTGACAGCACCCCCCCCCCCCAACAAGAAAAGGCTGTTTTCACAGGCCAAAATGGTTGAGAATCACTTTTAATGTCCTGGTGTATTTTTTAACAAAATATCTTTAAAAATTTATAGAAATGCAAGAAATGCACATGTTGGAGTGGAAACATGAAGTCGAATATCATAGAAAAATGGGATTTCTGCACAAGCGATACAGCACCATTTCAAAACTGGGTGATTTTTACAATATTTTTCTTTCTTTCCATTTTGATTACCGCTGAGCTATGAGGTTTCGAGGGTGCAGTGGTGAAGCACGCCTGCTTCGCTAAATGTCACAGACGGTCTAATTTCGATTCAGTTCTCCTTGAGGACACCTTTTGTAACAAACAGCCATGGCAGATAAAATTATCCTCACATCCTGTCTCGGCTCTGAACCCTGCATGTCTCTATACACGTTCCAGTGAGGAAACACTACAGAGAAGATTGGGAAGGAGATTTTAACACATCACTCTTTTGGTTTGTTAGAGAGCACCAAATAGTGTTATTTGCCTGTCATTATGTTCACTGATTGCTCATCGCCTATAAATTAATGTCACCTCCTAATACTATTTCATCCAAGAAGTCAGTGCTGGGGACAGAATGAGCAGTGACCTGCCAAGCCAAATTAGAATATCGTGGTTGGATTGTGTTTGAGAACTACTGTGGTTTGAAATGCTTTTGTTAAATCAGGCCCTATTTGCTGCTGTTTACTCTTATCTGGAATGACAGTAGCTGGATGGGAGCTCTCATTTATAAGGACACAAAGCTGATGCCTTATCCTACTAGTCATTTGACAGCTTGCATTGCCTTAGCTGTTAAGTAGGTGCAAAAAGCTGGCCATCATTATAACATTTAAAATAATCTGAAACTGCAGATATTTTAATTAGGCTTTGACCTTCTAAACACATTGCTGTCAGGAACTGCATAGATTTTGGATACAATGCAAATTTTCTTTTAAATGTATCTACTGAGAAATTGCATGTTGTTGAAACGCACAGAATCAGTATACTGCTACACATACTATGCATACCTTAAATGTTTTGTATAATAGCACTGACATTTTTTTCAGGGCCTATTTCAGGCATGAAAATCAGCTGACTGCTACTCATATCATGCTATTCTCTGTCTGGTAGACACTGTTGCATAATGAGTTAAGTCTGTTCTCTTATGCTCGCCTGACTAAAAAGGTTAAAACCTGTGTGTCACAGGCAGTTTGTGGTGACAGCTGTCAACTTGCTATTTGCGACAGAGTCAGGGGTGAAAATCTGTCAGCGCCATCAACACCCTGAGAAGCGCAATATTGATGTCGCTTCTTAACCAATTTGAGATGCCAGAGCGACAAGCTACTTCAGACTTCCACCTCAAAGCTTCTGCAAGTGTTGACACAAACAACAGTATCATTCAAAAGCTCTAGCTGATGCACCCGGCTCCTGCCCATTATACTTTAAAAGCACAAGTGTATAACTCATACAACCAAAGTGATAATTTTAAAGCAATCAGTAAAAATTGAAGCTTTTTGTGTTGTTACATTACAAAACCTTTGAGCTGATTTCCTTTCTTGTAAACAAATTACAGATAAGGAAGTAAGATGAGTTGCTTTGTAGTCCATAGTGTACACTCAGCTGTCACTCCATTATCTCTGGATCCCTTTGCCTGTTTATGTGTGTGAGGAAATAGGAATTTAAAATCCAAGCAGTGGTGAATTATAAGTGCTGTTTTTTCTCTCTCTTCAATCTGATGCTGCCTTATTACCTTCTCTATTGTGTCATACTCGTGGACATTTATTCCTTTATCCATTTGGATCATGCTAGATAAGGCACATCTAGGGGATATTTTAAATTCCGGTTTTGTTTGGTTTCTCCTGGGTTTGACGAGACAACAAACAGAAGGCTTAATCGATTTGGCAGGTACAGCAGAAAAAAGTTCTCCTCATGCTGGTCTACAAATTTGTTGCTCATGACGTGCAGCTGTGTGTAAAGCTTTGTTTTCTCCATCTGGCTGCGAGGCAGATTGGACCATACTGTGATTATTCATCAAGCAGGCACAGCTGGAGGAGGTCATTCACCGGGAAAAATAAACCATGATGGCAGTTGGATGTTTACTTGTCTGCTGTAAATAATTTTGCATGGAAAAAAAAGAGTTTAGATTATGATGGCTCGATGTGTATTATAAATCCACACAGAGTTGGCTTGTGCAGGAAATTCTTTAAAAACTGATGCCATAAACTAAGGATTAGTGGCTGTTACTTGAGTACATTTTTTCATGGTGTCGCAGGTTGATACCAAATACCATAACACAAACATGCGTGTATATTACATAAGTGTGAGGTGAAAAAAAGCAGCTGTTTGTAGTTATGTAGATGATAAAGTATGAAACTATTTTGATATCAAATAGGTTGCTACAAAGATAAATGTATACAGATGTACAGTCATGTGACTCTATGCAGACCTATGAAAAACAAAGTACACCCCATGACAGTTACAGTTGGTGGATGACTGGATTATTACAGTACTGTGTGGAGTAAGGGATGGCACGTTAGTTATGGGATTTGAATAAGAAATATAGTTCAGCTCTGTTTTTTCACCTGTGAGCTATCAGAGATTCCTCCATCCTATATTGCCCTCTTGTGGTTTTCACCATTTCACTTATCTTTATATACCATTTTCCCCCTTTCCATTCATGTTAGCGAAGCACATTAGGGTCAGAAGAACTACCCTATCAGGTTTTTCTTGAATAGCCAAGTAGGAAAATGTAAACATTAGTGCATGGCTAAACAAGAAAAAGCTTAAGACATATTGTTGTTGTAAAATTTTACATGCTAACACCTTAGCAGATGACAAAATATTTTAAAAGTCAGATGGAGTAGGATATATATCTATATCTGTGGGATGCACCCAATCGAATGGAGCAAATATATCAGCAGGTGCCACCAGGTAGGCAAAAAGAAATTCATTTTTTTTAGTTTCCTTTTATTTGCCATTTCTCAAGTTCACTTAGACTTTAATTATTTATGTTTCACTTTGTTGTAAAGTGTGACATCATAAGCAATATATCTGCATGTTGTTTGTAAATCTTAAATCCACTTCTGAATATAGGATTAAAAAAAGTAATAAAGAAAAGGTATTTGATGCATGTTGATAATTTAAAATTTTGAATGCTAATAATAATAATAATAATAATAATAATAATAAAATCGATACCACCAGTTTTCCCATTGTTCAATGTTCGAAACATCCAGTATATTTTAAGGAAGTAATAATGAAAAATAAAATAAATAGCTAAAATCTGCTATCATAATCATTGTCTTGAATAAATGGTCCATTTTACTTCTCTTATGAGGTGAAACTGTTACAAATATAAAATGAACATCCAGTACAGAGTAGTCCTTTACATTCAGTTCAAATCAGGTTGGAAACTTTAGAGCTGAATCTTAAATGTCATAGTTAGATTATGCTTTTGTACATATGAGCATATGAGTTGAATTGAATGCAGTATTTCAGACACATGGTCTGGTGAGGAAGACTTCCTTCAAACTGTTTAAGGCCTGCTCCTGAGTGATTCTCCTCCATTCCTCAGGAATATTTGTCGGCTCCCGCTTGAACTCCTGTGCAAACCTCTCATTGAACCTCGTCAACACATACCTAGAAAGAATAATTTGTTCATTGAATATAATTGAATTATTCATATACTTGGTATAACTTATACAATAAAATATTACTTATATTAAGTAATAAATGACATAGTACCTCCAGTAATCACTGGCCTTTGTGCTGGTTGGGTGATCAAGAGAAATGTTCCAGTTTGGGTAGAGTGAATGGAGGTCTTTACTGGTCGTGGACATATCATGTGTTTCCTTGTCCTGGACCATGCTTTCAGGGCAACTGATGCAGGATAGAGAACTAGAGGCATAAGGTAGCATGCCTTTAGGCCAATGGAGCAAGGCATTGTGAACCTCGTGCCCCAACTCCTCCTCCTCACATGGGGCTTTGCAGAGGGGACAGTGCTTGTCACAGCCTTTCACTTTGTTGAAGAGGTGATCTTGGGGCTGAACTGGAAGGCAGTTTAGAAGTTGGGTGATATCCACATTTTTTGAGAACTCTTGGGCAAGGTCCATCTGCATTCCAGCCACTAACTCCATTAAAAATTGAACAAAACGGTCCCATTCTGTAGTGATACTAAAGAGGGGTCCAGTCAGAGAGGCCCTGATGACATTAACATCCCCGTGTCTCTCTAAAGTGAGACACACTCTCTCCAGCAGTGGCTTTGCATCATTCAGGACTCCACTGGTACCTTCTGTGGTTTGGGCCACTGCTGCTGTAATCTTTTCTACAATCTCTCTGAGTCTCTGATGCCGCCACTGTCCCAAGCTGGTTGATTCAGAGAGGTGAGTCTTCACTGCTTCCTGGATCTTCCTCAGTCTGAAGTTGTCATAGGAAAGCAGATATTCCAGGAAGACTTCAAATTGGTCTTCTTTAATCATTTCTTCCAGTAAGCTTTGGTGGAAGGCTCGTGGGGATTGATACTGCTGAACTTGATCTTGGATCTCTTCTGCAATAGAGATCCCCAGTGGCCTGTTGATGTAATCCAACACTGTGGGTTTGATGACCATGGAGATGAATGCTTGGGCCACCCTTTGACACTCATCTCTCTTCCTAAAGTTGTAGATAAACTTTCCCAAGTACATACTTTTTCTTGCAGTGATGCATGTCAGGAATTCTGTGTCCTTGGCATAGCGATCATGCAGTTTTTGGAAGTCTTGGCATGCAGCATTACAGAGATACACTTTCAGATCCACTTCAAAAGCTGATCTAATTCCCATAGAGTTTTCATTCAAAGCTTTTTCAATATTTTGTAACAGCTCTATAATATAACTGTCAGAGAAATCTGCTGGTTTTTTACACTTTTCCATTATAAACTGATTACATTCCTCTATGATATTGTTTGCTACCTGCTGAGCATCTGACTTCTGTTTTTTGTTGTCTTCAAGCATGTGTTTTAATCTGCTGCGGTATCCAAAATGCTCATCACAAACTTGGAAGCCAGAGTTCTGGTTCTGGCCAATCATATCAAGCTTTTTCATGTGCTTCTGGAGTCCACAGCTGATTAGATTCTGTTTCAGAATATCTTCTATTCTTGGAGTAATTTCTTCTGTTTGTGAAGGCCTGAATTCAAAGCTGGACAATATCTTACTCCACACGGCCTCAAATTCTTCCGCTACCTCTGCATCTTGCAGAAGAATTTCCATTGTCTTGCTTTTTTCTGCTAGTGTATCTAGCTTGGACTCCTGTTCTTTTCCCAGTAATGTTTCAAATTTTTTGAGCTGTGCAAAACAGCAATGGCTCTCATAGACTGTCTCCAACTTTTTCATTACCTCTTCAGTTACTCTGTCCTGTAGGTTATCAGTTTTGCTTGTTAGGATTTGCATGAATGTCTCAGCTTTCATTTTGAGAGGCTCTTCTTTCATCAGATATGTCTCTGCTGTTGACTTGAGTTTGTTCACGCCTGTTTTGACTTTCTCACAGGCTTCCTTCATTAATTCACTCAGAAGGTCATTTTGGAATGCTGCATCCAAAACTTCTCCCTTTGTGGTAGACATTTTTTTTGTTGCACCCATTACCCAACTTTCTATGTTGTACAGGAGACTGTTTTCCCAATGGGAAAACTCTGTGCAGAATAAAGAAAATGCCAAAGCTATGTCAGTGTTTTGCAGGCCAATGGAGAATGATTCTTCTTTGACCGCATCCCACACAGAACACAAACGTCTCATAAAGTCAGGCAAAACTGAGGTTTCTGACTTGGCTGGACTCCTCTTCAATCCCTGAAAAAGGATTTCTTTAAACTTTAAAACAGCTCCACTGTACTGTGAGTCAACTGGTTCAGAGAGGGACATTTTGGACCATGGTCCTTTGACACAGATTGTGCTGCTTGTATTCTTTCCATGTTTATCAATATTGCTAATTTCAAGCACCTCAGAAATGTGCCTTAGCTGTGAGGCTTGCAATGTGGAATTTAACCCATCATCCTCGACAAGGAATTGGCAAATGGGCATGGAGCCACATTCTTTGATTTGCAGGAGAGCGTTGACTATGAGAGTAAGGTTGGTTTCAAAATCAGAACCAGGATGTGAAGAAATCTTGTGCATTAAAATGTCGCTTAAACCTGTTGCAAAGGTGGCCATTTCATTATCACTGAGAAGCATATTTACTTTGTTGTCCAGTGGGACTGAGCAGAGACCTCTGACCTTAATTAACAACAGAATATCACACTCCATGTCCTTTTTGAGATTTTCAGGGAGGCACAGGACAACCATGTACACCCCTCTGTGTAGATCTTTTCTTCCATTCACGGAAGTTCACTCCAAACACTGCAGAAAGAACATCTACCTTCCTGGCATTGTCTATACCTAGGTTTGTCAGCACTCTTGTCCTACACTTTTCTTGAGGTAGGCGACATTTGAGCTCGGCAAAGACACAACTCAGCCACTGGATGGGGATATTTGAGGCATCTCCATCCATTAGTTCAAGTGGAATCCCGTAGAGAAGAAGATCTGTAGCTAAGCTAGGGAGACGCAACACATTTTGGCTCCCACTGCTGGGGCTGATGTGTGTTAGCTCAAAAATTAGGCCAATCTCACGCAAAAAGTGCTCAAGACCTAATGTGAATGCATCAGGTTCATAAGAGGGATCAGAGCAATCATCAAGGCTTATTTGTTGTTTGCCAGAAGTCGAATCTTCCACAGGAAATGTCAGCTCTGATTCATTTTGCTTTTTCTCTGTAAAGCTCAAAGTGCCATTTTCTCGAGACTCTAAAAGACAGTTTTCCTCTTCAGAGACTAAATGTAATACATTTTCTTTTTCAGTTGCTGTGGTGGATGACGCCTGCACTATGATCGGGTCATGATTGAGAAGTTCGTTCTGTTGTGACAGCGGTTCTGTGGTCTTTTTTATGGACTGAGAAGCATTCAGTTGCTGGCTTTCTTCAGACTGCTGCTCAGAAACTTGCATTTCCGGAGGTAGAGACTGTATTTCTGTTTCCTTTTGAAATGCTGAACCAGTGTCTTTAAGGTTATCTTTCACTCCATGTTCAAGCTTATCCAAATGTCCCATGTCGTCTTTCTTTTCTGTCTGTGGATTTGTGAGCAGATCTTGTGTGTTGTTTTGTTTTTCTGTTTGATTAAGTCTTAGAGTAAGCCAGCTAAGAAAGTAAGCTCTTTTCACTTTATCTTTGGTAAAAAGAGTATCAGTAAAGATCTTCATAGCTGGGGTCATTTTGTAGTTGCTCAACTCAGTCAAAATGTCCTTCTTTTTGTTTTGCAGCTGGGGGTTGATTTCTTTTCTCTCTTTTTTCTGCTTACTCTCTGCTTTCTCTAGTTCTGCTAGTTTGCTCCACAAAGGTCCCTGCAAAGGAAGCTGTTTTTGCCTATATTCAGCAGATCCCTCATCTAAATCCTTCAACATTTCCTCCACTGTGGCCATTGCTTTTTGACAAACAGGTCCTTCATCCATATCTAGGCCTATCTCCACTGCTAATTTTGCTGCTTCCTCAAGTGTAACAAGTTTCAGTCTGTCTGGTAGCAGATTTTTTAGGGTATCATATAGCTTATTAGCCAGTGTTTCCTCACTCAATCCTCTACCCTGAACCACAGATTCTTTGGGAATCCCAATGTACTCTTCAAGGTTCTCATCAACAAACCCCACAATTCTGTTCTCATTTCTCTCAGTGTCTAAAATGTCAACCAATATGAGCTTGCTTGCTATATCCTTACAGGAAACAAGAAGCTGTTTTTCTTTCTCCTTAAGATCTCCGCAGAAAATGACTACTGCTGAAGATGCTTTACATAAAAGGGTGAGGCATTTCTCATGTGCACTGGCATCACCCCTAAGATTAGAGATGACCATAGGAACAGGGAAAATATCTCTGGTGGTATCTCCAGTGGGTAGATGCCATCCAATTTCTACCAGGCCATTGGAGAGTCTTCGGGGCAGCTGCCCTCCTTCCATCCCCCTGTGGAGAAATGTTTCACTGGAAGATGTGAGGCCTCGTAACACGTAGTTTAGGATCTGTGACTTGGACACACCGCAATGACCAAGTCTGACACATGAAACTAATGGCATGCATGTGCTTGCCAAATCCCCCTCTTGGATTCTTGTGTATTTATCCAGGGAGTGTACTCTCCATTGGGCCACAATCCCTCTTAAAGTCCAAAGAAGGAAGCACTTAGGTTCTTCTGGATCTATGTTTGGAAGGACCAGTGGCACAGAAAACTGGCACTGCATCATGTGTTTGGAGATCTCTTGCTGAAGGAAAGTACTGGCAGACATATAGATAGATGTGATTAGATCAAGAGGGTTGATGGCATATTGGATATCTCCTTCAAAACTACTGAGCACCTTCCCGGTTGATTTGTTGTCATCATTTAAAATGACATTATGAAGAGGCTGACAACAAGAACTTCGGGTATCTTGTCTGAACAGCCAAAGGCGCTGGAGGAAAGCTTTGGGTAGATCCTTGGGCTCTAGAGGAGGTTGGTTCCCCAGAGTCCAAGTACTGATATCCAACATAGATGCAAGGTCCAGCGGTGTAGTCTGGTAGGCCTCCAGGCCGAGCTTATGTAGAACCTCTGCCTGGGCGCTATCCTTTGGAGGTTCTAGTATGAGAAAGAAAATTGAATCATTTATGTGGTGCATATGTATTTTGCAATCTGACCATACTGCAGGTTTATCCATTTAAGTATGACATAGATTTTTATTAAATGAGTCTCAGAATTTCTGTAGTTACAAAAAGTATTCCAGTTACACAAAGATCAACACTACTGTGCAAAAAGTCCCCATTTCTTTATTTCTTTCCCCCAAGTCCTTGTACCTGACCATTTTTAAAGGAATGATTTGTTTGTTAAGCCACTTACCACTGACCTTTAAATCATTCAAGAATAAAAAGAGCACCTAACTCAACGGATGAACCAGTGTATCTACACACACTTTGTTACTAGCAGCCTGTCATAAAAGCACAGAATTTGTTCCCATATCTTTAGCTAAATCACCAAAGCAGTGTCTGCTGAAGCAGTGTGGGATCATCTTATGAGAGAACAGCTTTGGAATGTCATTCAAGAAGGCTGGAAAACTTTTCCTGAAGACTGCATAAAGAAATTAAAAGAAAGCTTGCCTAAGGGAATTCACAGTGTGCTGAAGAATAAAATTTGTCATATCAAATACTGACTTTCACTCTCATTAGAATTGTACAAATTGTCTTTGTATTGCATCTATTGCCATGTATGTTTGGATGCACCTATTACCCATTTTCCTTGCAGAACATAAAGAAATGAGAAGTGGATAAAGACTTTTGCACAGTACTTTATGCATATATATTGTTAAATCTAAAACATCATTTTTTTATTGCTATGATTCCTTCTTAATTTGTGTTCTGTTATTTTCAGGTATTTTCTCACACTTATTTTAATAAAGAGTAACAAGAGGCCTTTCTTTAAAAAGAGACGGGTACTTCGATAAAAACTGACTCATGTTTGTCATTGTTACATAAACTGATGTTACATCCTACTAAGAGCAAGTTACTATTTTTTTCTTCTATTTGCTCGTAAAAGTTTCATGCACTGATTTATATATGCTGTATGGAATGTAATCAGGGTATCACTGTGAAAGAGAGCTTAATATCTGTGTGATATTATATAATATAAAGGTAATATTGTATCTACAATCATCTTTTGCCTCATGTTAATGGCACATTCCAGCCTTGAGCCTCTTTTTTGGATTAACAGCTACACTTTATGCATTAATATCATTTGATTTGCTTTGCTGTGCTTAGTACATTTAGTAAATAATTGTAAATTCTATTTTAGCTTTGTAGAATTTGAAATATTTTAGTTTGTCATATATTACGCTATTACTTAACATTTTTATTTAAATGTAGACTTATTTTACTTTTTGTATTTATTTCTATTCCAAACATTTTTTTTCTGTATTAAGATATTTTATTTGGCCACATTGCTCCTACATGTTCTATTTGTTATATGTTTGTTTATCTTTGTATTTAACAAAGGAATTTCCCAACTTTGTGATAAAGTAATTCTTTTCTTTTCTTTTACAAAAAAGGCACATTAACTAACTATTCATTACATTTGAGCTATGTGAAAACAGAACAGCAGTGTTACCCTAAAACTAGGCATCCCTTGGTTCCATTAACATCAGAATTTACACTTACTAAAAAATTGCCAATCATCATTATCAAGTAAACACATTAAAAAAAATCCAGTAATGCTGTGCTTTTATTACAGCACATTAACTCCTGTCTAGCAAATTCTTAACTTATATTATTTCCAAAGGCAGAACAGTGACGGGAGGCCTCTGCAGCAGTCAGAACCTGAGTTAATGTCAGCCAGCTTGTAATTAGACCTCCTAAAGATAACTCCTGACACATAACAATTTCTTTTCTTATCTTATGTTTGTTGTGCACACAATTGCCATTATTAGCCACATCATTTAACTTTGGTAGCTGAGAAAAACTGACAGGTCAATACAGCCTGCATCAGTTTGAGTTGCTGTAGCTGTATATTCTTGCTCAGCTGTTAAAATCTGACGTCAAAAAATTGTACTTTATTTTCATAAGCATGAAAAACAATGTTCTAAATGAAATGCATGATGATGCCCAAACCCCTGACAAACAACAACAGATAAACAAAAATGAAACGTACTTTTCTTCTTGCTGCTCAGCCTCTTAAGTTTGAGTGACATGATGGTAACTGATGAGTGCCTCTGCTCTGTTTTAAATGAGTTTTTTCTTCACTGGTTCACCACATCGCCATGTATGAAGTGTTGACTGGAACCCTGTGAGCAAAAATAATACCGATAAGACCATTAATGGCACACAACCAGCAATGCAGCATCTATATGGTCTGATACCTCAAGCAACACATGAATACGCATTGTGAAAAACATCTGAAAGAACTGGTCGTTTTGCATTTTGAAGTACAGAAGAAGGTGGTTTTTCCTGACTTTTATCTCCCTGAAATGCTTCACTGAAGCAAGACTCTCTTCCTTGTTTCATTTTTTTTTTCTTTTTGTCATTTTTGTCATTTTAGGTGATAGGCTGATATAATGTCCTCTTCTCAGTCAGTCAGATCAGGAAACTGTCAGAAAGATAAAGCACCCTGGTGATAGCTCACTAGCTCACCCCTGCACTATTATTAAAAACAAATCTTACAGCATTAAGCTCAAAACCCTTTAGATTCTAATTTGTTTGAGCTTTTCTACTCTCCACATCTGAGAGCTTAAAAAAGTACAATAATGCTTTCTGCAACTGGCATAAGGTTAATAAAGGAATAGAACAAGGTAGAGAACAGCCTGCCACCTACCTTCAGGTAGTGATCATATAATAACATGTACCCAATGATTGTTAACACTAATAATTAATCAGCCGGAATAATTGATAAACATTATTTATGTAAGCAAGTAATCATCAGTTGCTTGTGAGGTATATGTGACTTTGTGAGTAATATGTCTAAAGACAGATTTTTAAACACTTGTCAACTGACCGAGCATCGAGCAATATGATTTGACCCTATTCTTTTACAGAGAGTTCTTAGCAGCTATTTCCTGATTTTCACCTTTGTTGCAACTCCTTTACTTTTGAATAAGATGCAATCTGTCTTCTGTGAAAAAACAATGTAAGTAACAGAGAAGAAATACAGTTTGGATGTAGTTTTTGTTTTCTGCTCTACTCTTGCCATTCTCAATCCAGCCTAAATCCAGCTTTGTAGTGCTGCTATTCTTCTCCTTTGTTAATACTTTTCATGCAAAATAAGGATGCTTATGAATATGTAATCTCTATTAATGCATTAATTTTGAAGTCTTTTGTTATAGTTTTAATAAATCTCTAATTTTCTTACCGATTTCTCTTCATACAACTGCCTTTGTCCTGCGGATGTGATCTGTCACCAGTGTCTCAATTGCAGGACAGCTCTTATACCTGCCTGTTCAGTGATAATATGCAGTGATAACACATTCCTGCACCTTCATTTAATTCCACAAGTACAAACTAAACATTCATTTGTGCTCCCAAGTGTAAACAAAAGGCAAATACTTTTATTAAAATTCTTTACATGGCAAGGTTGACACTCGATCTTGATAACAGCAGTGTCTTTCACAGTACAGGGCAGAGTGAAATGTATTCACAGATGCATGCCTAAAGGATTATCACTGACCTGCAGGGGTTAGAGGCAATGCTCTAGACAATGACGCACACAGACCGTAGTCATGTGTGATCTCACAGATAGGTCTATCTCATTGAGATAAAGACATAACTGGCATACTGATGCATCCTTTCATTCATAGAAAAGCACAATTTCCGAGTTTCAGTGTAGAGGTCCTATCAAAAATGTGTGCGTAATGTGCAGAAAGTATGAGTAAAGGGTGAAGGAAATCATCATTTTGTGTTTTTAATATATTTTTCAGATTTTTAAAGCATCATTTGGGTTTATGCTTTTTACAATTGATCAACTTTATCTTGATAGTAAGTAAGTGAAGGTGGACAGTTTATGTATTTACCCAACGTTGTCGTCAGTGAAACTTTCCAGGATTGTGGGTTTAAGCTGATGCTGAATGAATGATTTGCTGAAGAGTCAAAACTGGGGGGGGGCAGGTGGGTCTGCTCACGCCCCTGATCCAGCTGGCTTGGGTGGGGGGCTGTTTGCCCACACTTCAAGGGCAGGATGGTTGATGTGGATGGGTGTGTGTCTTTGTGTGTCCTTCTTTGTGTGTGTGTGAATGAGTGAGTGAGTTGCCTATATGTGTGCTTGTGTGTATGTATGTGTGTGTGTGGGGGGGGGGGTACGGGGTATGTATGGGCCTGGGTCTGGGGCTTGCTGAGCCTTGGCCGCAGTAGGATATAAATGGGGAGGGTGGGGGTTGCTCCTTCTTAACCCCCTCCCCCGCTCGTACCACCACCCCTGAGGAATGTGGATTGCGGGGCGGTCCTTTGGTAGGACCTTCCTTCCTACTGATTTTTGTATGTGTTTTCCTGCAGGTGCTGCAGTCGATAGCAGGTACTTTGTCTTATCTCTTATTTTCTCTCCTTGTTTCTTTATCTCTCTGTCTTTTTTTTCTCTTCCTGTCTGTCAGCTCTGGTATTGCCATATCACACATGTATACATGTGAATAATAATAAAAATGAATAAAAGAAAAAGGAAAGCAACAAGAGAAAGTTTATAAAGCTCATCTTGGTAAAGCAAATGTGTTTGGCACAACCGTAACTTATTAACTCATTTTAAATTGATTATTATAAGGCATACATTTTTCTTTAAAAGTACCTCATTAGGAGGTAACTCTAATGTGTTCCAGTATTAATCTGTTGTAATAAGCTTGCTAGAGAAATTAACTAGAAGTAAAAGAAAATTCTATGCATACTAAATTATCATAGGCTTTTTCTCTATAAATAAATAAATAAAAGAATAAATAAAATAAATGCTTGTCTACAACAACTATTTGGAAGGTGTAACACACACCTGAGGGATAAGTGTTGTGCATGGGAAAAGATTACTGCTTCTCTATTTCTGTCCTGCAAAGCTCTTTAGCAGCCTTACCCTTTTGTGACAGAGACTGCGACAGTGAATTGTGTGCGTTTGCTCCTGGTTGCTCGGACCTGTGCCTGTGTGGGTTTTAGTTTTGTTCAACAGAACTGAAGAAAGCAACTGAAAACAAAGGAGGCCCTAAAGGAATAGTGATCAAGATGTTGATAACTATGCTAACAGCTATGTACATGGTGGTCAAAGTGGTAGAAACGGTAAGGTTATTATAATGATAGCGCTCTACTGTTCAATCAGAAATAAGAATGATGATGTTGATTATTAGTGAAAACTAAGATGCATTTTTTGTTTTACATTTATGGAGTGGATCAGATAGAAATATCCTGTGTACTAATGCTAAATGTTTGAAGGTAAATTACATTCACCATAGAACCTGTAATAGGTATTTTGTGTCAAATGTAAATCAGGTTTACAAAATAGTATCAAAATATGAATGTCAAAGGGCCATTTTGACCTTTAACCCACATACTCGTATGTCTAACCCAAACTCCTTTTTACTTTCAGATAGGGATGCGATTTGCACGGGAACAGGACCCTTTGCCTTATGTGGTGTCTCAGCCTTTGCCTTGGCAGGTTCACTCAGTGTCTCTCAGTCGCAAGAGCAGCAAAGCAGATGAGGTTAGTTAGCGCTATGCCTCATAATTTACTGTTGATACTGTTGTTGATGAGTTGTCAGTAGGCCCTTAAAACTTCATTTGGTGTATTACTAAACTGTTGACCTAAACCACGTCTTCTCTTTTTAGTATTTATGGCCTAAACACAAGAACATCAGTTGTAGATGACATTTTTCAATTCATATTTTTCCCCTGAATTAATAAATGATTGCATCCTGTGGTATTCATTAGCAAAACAAAGCATGCAGAAAGGTCAGCAGTCACTCTTGACTCAGTGTATGAGTCTACAAGCTGGTCACATGTCCTGTCTAGTGTCTCAGAGGAGGACATGACGTGAAAGCAGCGGAATATGTCCTAACAGGCAGAGCTGTCTTTGCCTCTATGCTTAGAAAGTAGCAGCAAAAGAATATATTTTTAAAAAATTAAGTTGACTTTTGCATCAGACTCAGTTAAAGGATGACCTTTTGGGTCTTTGATAAATCAATATCTGTGAATCCATAAATCCTTGTACAGAGATAAACACTCTCCATGACTTCACAGTTCACACCTGTTGACTCGTCAGGCTTGATTCCTGAATAAAGAGGCACATTTCAATCAAAGTCAAAAGTGTGCTCATCTTTTTATAAAATGAAACTTTACTTGACAGGCATGTACTTTCCTTATACTTTTTTTGAGGTTACTTCTGACTAAGACCTATACACAACTGAAACTCGCAAAAGAGAGGAGAAAGATAGAGGAGAAATACTGAAATGAAAAGATGACACAACAGCCATACACATGTAAGGAGGGAGAAAACAAAATGGATAGCAGATAAATACCTTTTTGTGCGTAGGCTGACTGCAGTTTAAATTCACCTTAACTTGCCTGGTGAAAGGAGGGATCAGACCTCATAGACAAGGTTATAAAGCCAACACGTGGGACTGAACGTAGGCACAAAACACACAGCCAAATTGGCAGGTAAGTATGATAAGCTGGTCTGGTTCTCAGACTCTGGCTTCCCTGTCGCTGCTCCGCTTGAGCTATAATCCCAATCAAGGGGATTTGTATTTGAGGTCATTACTGTGAATGTAGATAGAAAGAGGGCACACTCACAGGCGCAGTCACACATGTACTTTGGACATTAATTCCTTAAGTGTAGAGTGTGTTATGCAGTTTAGTAGTTCAGCAGCTTTGCATGTGTCTAACTTTGAATGCCATAGATATGAGTTGCTGTTTCAGCTAAGTTCCAGAGAAGATTATGCTACTGATAATTCTTACACTGGTGACCTGTATCTGTTAGATCTTTTTCACATTTACACTGAACTGATGCGTGCTATTCTTCCTGTGTGTGCCTGCAGATCTATTAATGCTTTATAACACAACGTTGTTCTATTCATTTACAGTATGATGGCCTCAGGAGAAACAGCATAGGCGTGTATAGAAAGAGTAAGTAACATTTGTAAGTAATTAATTTAAATACAGGCTGTTGTTCTGCTAAGATGACTAACATGCATTGTTATCTCTTCTACCTCTCTGGCTATTCCCTGTGTCCTGTTGTGTTCAGACTCCAATGCCAGTAATGGGACATGTACCGTGCCTGCTGTTCCTCCACTCAGCCCTGTTGAAGTTGAGAAGGCCGCCTCTACCATTCAGAACCATTTCAGGAAGTTTCAACAGAAGAAACACAAGAACAGCAAGTAGATGGACAGACAGGGACAGTATTACTGGTCCAGCAAGTCTGAGAGACAACAGGAAACAGGCTGGGCATATGTGAATTCACCAAAGGCTAGATGAACTCTGTGATGACATGAGTAAATTCATATCAGCACTTATATGTAAATGTACACACATTTAAATCCAGGATTAGTAACCCAGAGTAACATAAAGGAACCTACATCTCAAATGCTGCTTATAAAACCTTATTTAAATTTCTATGTGAACAATAAATGTGAATATTCTGTATATCTGAATGAATAGATTTGATGTAGTGTGATGGCAGAGATGAAAGTGTGGGAGTGACTGAGTATTCTATCATTTGTATATGACTATTGTTTCCAGTATATAAATGTGGGAAAAACACTGCTGAACCTTAAAAGCAAATTAGAATTTACCCTGTCCATTTCAATAAATTCATCCCCACACTGTTGTTTCATTGCAGCATGTTGCCCTCTAGTGTTGAGAGGAATTTCTGACTCACAGTGTGTATGAATTTTAAGGCACTTGTTGTACATTGGTGTGTACAATGCAAAGAAACAATTGACATTATGTCCAAACACTCTATCTAATGTCTTCAGGGGTGGACTGAGACAATAATCCAGGCCAGGGTATCCTCCCAGGCCACTCTGTTCATGCAAACTAACAGACTACCAATTTCACAGGCTAACTGGCTGTTTAGGGCCATCACTACATCAGGTTTTCATTACACCTGACTAAATTATCACAATATTGTGATATCTATTCAGATTTTGAAAAGGGAAAAATAGCAAATTACATTTAAAATACATAACTGTACAAAAGCTATACAAAAAAGGCAGTTATTAGGATGGTGTATGTGCTAACATGAATGTGCACGGCAGGCCAAAATGATCCTCATCGGTGCTACCGACTGGCCAGTCTGCCCTTGATTGCTTTGAAGATGCATCATCTGAATCTAAAATAGAGCCAGACCATACTTTAATGCATATCAATTTATGCCACATGATGGTGTGAAGAGTCAATCTAGTGTGCAGTCAAATGTGAGTCCAACACCAGAAGAAGAAGAAATTCTGAGGGTGAGGCAGATAAAGTGCCAATATTGCTGTGGAAAAACAGGTAGGTTATTCTAGTCTTCAAGGATATCAGACAATGGCTAAAGCACCCTGAAAGCAGCACCAACTCCCTGGAAAAACAAAAAATTGTTCCATTTCACAGAAAACAACTAATAAAAACAGGAACAAAACAAGCCTAAACAGAAGTTTTCAGCTGGTGTAAAGAACTCTTATAGATAAAAGAAGCAACAAGCTGTTGCAGCCAGTAAAAGGTTAAGTTGCTGTCAGAGAGATAATTTAAGTCGATGAAATCTGACAGACCGTAATGTGATGAGTAAGTGTGAGGGCCCTGAGGGTTAGCCTTACCTCAGTGAGACTGCCTCACTATGATTGCTTTTGTGAGCATTAGGTGTGATTGTGTGTGGTTTCTGTGTTGGTGCTTCTGCGCTGCCTCTGTCTCATCAGGAAATTATGGTTCAGAGGTGGTAGTGCGTTAGATTGCCCTTCTACCCGAAGAGAGCATCTGTTGTCAGATGGGGCAGTCTCAAAGTATGTGGTGCAGCCGGTCTGTCTCCTCTTGCTTGTGCTGTTGCTGGTTCATCAACCAGAGCTGAAGTGAAACCAAATGTTAAAAACAATGAGAGGTATCCACTTCAGCTGCTGTCTGTGCTTTTTGTACTGCATTTTAAAACATTTTTTGGTGTTTTTTTTTTTCTCCCATTCCTGGTGAACTCCACTGTTGTTCCTTTCCCTGCTCTGGCAAACATGCCAACCAATCAGCATTTGACCAACGCACAGCATCATTCACGTTGAGTAATACTTCGGCAAACATACACAACCACAGTAGCACAAATCAAACATGAAGGAATCAGTAATGATGCTGAGTATGATGGAAAATAGTTTCACAGGTCTGAAACCTTTCGCAGATTTCAGACTGAGATGGGGTACACCCTGAACAGGTCAGTAAGCTAACACACAGAGAAAACTATGCTAAATCCTTCTAGTACAACCTGGTCAAAAATATTTCTAGCATTACAGTGCTTAACAAATATATTAGACCACCTGTCATAAAAACACAAAAGCACAAATGTTTTAGAAATCTGTTAAAAACTTTTTTAAAACTAAAAATTATATTTATTAGGCAAAAAATTTGAACTCACGTTTTTATATCCAAATTTGAGCTGGCACACTGGACTTCTCCGAGAAGTCAGAAATTAATCAAGCACAACATTCAACCACTATAATGAAATTTTCTGCAAGTAAATAACTGTAATTTGGCATCTTAATCAAAAAACAATTAACTTCTTTACTGTTTTGTAAAACAGTAAATCTGAAAATTCATGGAAAACAATAATTACATTTTAGCATTAAAAATATAATTTGGATTAAAGAGTTTGTGCATACTTGTGAATTAACCATTACAGAAACATAAGAAATCATTCAGCTAATTATAAATACGGTTAATTTATCCCAGCTGTGGCCGTTGGGTGGTGGTCTAATAAATTTGTTAAGCAGTGTACGTACTGTGATCACAAAAAAATCCCTTTAAGGCAGGTGTAAAAACCATCATGCGTGACTCCCTATATTTTAAAGTGGCTGTATGGAGGACACTGAGTAAGAAATAAGCAAACCATCAGTTATTCATATAAATAAATACAGTCAGCAATTATGAACCATTAAATTACAAAATTGTCCAAATATTAATAATTACTGGCTGAAGAGAAGCAATGTTGAGCAATGTTGGGCTCCTGAAAATTTTCACAATTTTATACTCTACAGATGAGAACAAAATTATTAGCGCCCCTATGAAATGTAAAGTTTTTGTCAAAAAAAGTGCTTTTTTAACAGAGCAAAGGATTTTTAACGTAGCATTTCTAACATACTGGTTTGCTTTCGAAAGCACAGACTGTTTCTATTTGCACACAATAACAGAATTATTTCAGAAAAAAAATTAACCAGGGTTAATAATATTCTCTGCCCCAAAGACTGATCTTTTTAATTGAGCCATAGCACTGCTGTGCAATGTTGTGCTTTAACTTTGTAATGGTCAAAGCTTGTAAAATCTACAATCTACATCCAGTTTATGGGCTTGAGCTGTCACTTGAGAAAGCATCATGCCAAAAAACGAAAGAAAGCAGTTTAGTTTTAACAAAAAGAATTGTTGATGCTCAGAAAGGAGATGGATATATAAAGTTATCACGGCATTTCCAAGTGACAAGAGAGAGAAATATCATCAAGAAATTCAAAGAGAGCCACACAGTACAGAACAAGCCTGGAAGAGGAAGGAAGCAACAGAGATGAGATGTGTCTGAAGATCCCAGAACAACTGCCAAGATATTAGTGAATAACTTAGGAAAGTCAGGAATTGTAGTCTCAAAGAAGACAGTCATTAGAACCCTGGACAGAAAAGGACTGTGAGGTTTCAGACCAAGAAAAACTCCACTTCTGCAGAAGAGGCACCTTAAAGCCAGACTGAAGTATGCTAAGGACAGCCTGGAGAAAGATTATGCATCCTGGATGCACGTCAGTTGGTCAGATGAGATTAAACAGGAGCTTTTTGGCCATAGAGACGCTGCTTATGTTTAGACAAAGAAGGGAGAGGCTTCCAACCAAAGAACACTGCCCCCACAGTGAAACACGATGGTGTGAGTATCATGCTGTGAAGATGCTTCAGTGCATCTGGAACTGGAAATCTTGTCAAGGTGGAAATAATCATGAAGAAAGAGGGATATGTGAAGTCAGCAGCAAAACTTCAGATTTCAGTTTCAGTAGTTTTAATAGGAGCTAAAAGATCCACTGATGTCTCCAGGGTTTGTTCACCTTGTTGAGCTTTTTCACACACATCTTGAGGCCTGACAAAGATATAGTTTTGGTTAAATTGGTGCTGATTTTCTGATAACCTCCTCCATCCAGTACAACATACTCCAATTGAGGTTAATTTGTGATACCTGAGTCTTTCTGTAAAACAGTGTCCCTGTGACTACAGAATTCACAGTTCCTACCATTTTTCATTTAAACGTCTTTCTTACAGAAGAAAGAAATTTCTGTCCATCTTAAAAATAGCAGGGTGCCAATAAACAATATCATCGCAGTTTATAAAAAGATAGCTTTATTGCACAAGGTGTTGAGTACTCTTTTTTTCTGTTTTTGTTTGTTTTCATAGAAAAGAAAATGTAGAGTTAAACACAAGCAGTTGCAAATTGAAGCAATGTTTCACCCATAAAAGTTTAAGGAACAACCTTTAGATTTTTAAAATGGTTTCAGTAATTCCTTTTTAAATTGTTCAATTCATCATTTCCCTTTTTCTTTAATAACCAGCAAAAATTTTCAGAACATGCAATGCTGCTCCCTTCCCCCAAAAGTGGATTAATAATTTATTAATTAAAAAAAAAGCAAACTCTAAGTTCTGTGACAAAGTAAAAACAAACTAAATGACAATAATAATCAAAAATAAACAAAATAGGAGACAACCCAACAATTGCTCTTTCAAAGAAGAAAACAATATATATATTTTTAACTATGCATGGTCCACTCTGACATGTTTTAACTGGTCCATAAATCAAGATAAAGCAGTGTCTGTATAATTTTATAGTTTTTCATTAAGTCCTCTTCTGTTTCATTACAATAGCTTCAGTTCAAAGTTTACATTGTGCCCTGGTTTCTAGTGAGGATGTCGAAAATAGTACTCATTTATACAAAACACTTTCCAGTATATGTAAGATGAATGAGTAAATTACATAACAT
>JAMQGT020008582.1:0-43647 GCA_024447675.2 Pterophyllum scalare
GCTATGTCTGGCACCTCAGTTACGTATTGCTCTAGCTAGATGCTCAAGTGTCAGGCCTGCGACTTTATGTCCATCTGCACCATGAATGCAGCTCAGGGATGGGGAGGGGAATGTGTTTGAAAGTGTAAGCGGCTGTGGGATGGCCAGTTTCACCATGGCATCTCTGGAAAGTTGCAGCAACAAAAAATTAAGTTATTCCACAGTAATATGCAGTTAACTGCCCACTGGCCAAAGGTGCCAGAAGCCATTTCTGGATTGTTCCAGCCCACTTTAACCTGTTAGTTATTAAGACAGCCTCCAGGATCCACAAAAGTTGCAACTGGAAGGAAGGACGATATGAAGTGACCATGGCACTTGGTCTGGATTGGATTAGCACTGGACTTTAACTGATGTCCAATTCAAACCAAAAGTAGACAGTTTTACCTCTACCCTTTGATAATCTTATTGTTGCTCACTATTATTCTTATAACAAAACAAAGCAGCTCATCTTTTTTTTTTCTTTCACTTCCTTGAATCTACCAAAGTTGTTTTTGTGCTTAAACTCTGCCAAGCAAAGGTGAAGAACCTGTGCTATATTACAATCCTGCAGGTTGGGACAAGCAAGTGTGGTGTCTATATTATGTAAAAGTTTAATTATACTGTTCAAATCATTATACTTTATATAAGAAACACCCAATATCTTTATCTGAAGTGGACAGGACATATATAGTTCTGTCATGATAAGACAAAACTTATATTAGCACTTTGAACTTCACTTAGTAATGGTAAAATCTCTCAAAGGGACAACTGAATTTTTTAAAAACCCATTTTTCATCTGCTTTCTGTTGGCCTCCACTTGTTAAAATTCTTGCCTTCTTATTGTAAAGTATGCAATATAAGATGTTATGTGTGGTCACTTTTTTTTTGTCATATTCTGTGATTTTATGACCCAAATGTGGACTCACAAGGCAGACTGGATTAAATAAAATGCAGACCTGTTTATTTAAGCTGCTGACAAAGTTAATGAAACACAAACTCCAAAAAGGCAAAGTAAAACTAGAGCCACAAGAACACAGGAGGAGGATCACAGACATTCCAACAGGGAAAACTGCAGCTGTTTATACTGTACACACAGGGCTAATCAGAGGAAATGAACACAGCTGGGGACAACACACAGGTGCATACAATCAATGCAGTGAGACAACAGAGGTAAGACTAAAAGCAAGACACAGGAAGTAAAAGCAATAACTGAACAGGGAAACATATACCACACACATTAACATGGGGGAACTGACACAGGGGGTGGAAACAGGAAATACTGAGGGAACAAAATTATTTAATACAAACAAGGTCTAAAAATTAAGGACTCAAAATAAGAATATAAAAATAAAAAATATTAAAAAATATACTGTACATCAGGATAAAAATGTAACCACTAAACAAACTAAAAACCATATATAAGGAATAAAATTCCTTGCATACAAGACCCAGAACCGTGGCCTTATTTAATGTTAATCTATGTTAGATGCAACATTTTTGTATTAAGGAGCCCCCTTTTTTTTTGCAATTCTGCATCCAAAGGCTGTGTGCTAACAAATGCATTTTTTTATTTCTTACAACTTGATATTTCAAATGTCATTTGAGGCATGGTTGGAGCTTGAGGCAAATTCATGCAAACATGCACTTCAAAATATTTTGTACATATCAAAATCAATTTCAGAAGATGTAAGTGAAGCATGATAACTCATTTGGTGTTGTGAGCACCCTGCATTCCCAGCCACTCTTCCTTGAGGCAACTGCCAATATTAGTTTTTTGACAGCCATTGTGATTGTGTATGTGGCAGAGTGTGTGTTTATGTTTATTAGCTTAATGTAAAACGGGATAGAGTTGTGAGTTAGGAGAATGGACTCAGACCTCAGAAGCTGCGTTTTGTCTCATAATGTACTGACACACACAAAAACGCACGCGCACACACACACACACACACACTGCAATCAATCAAATGGTGACAAGTCTAACACCGCACTCCACTTTGTGAGTTCAGTTGCAGTTGCCTCATATTTTCCTAATAAAGTGACCAAAGTGGGACTGTGATTGACAGAGTGAAAAAAACAGTAGAGTAACTGCAGCAGATACAGGAACAGAAAAACAGAAATAGTTTGTGTTTTCTGCAGTTCTGTAAAAGGAGCAATAAGCCTGCATTGATTTCCCAACATTCCCTTGTGGTTTAGCACAATCCCAATTAATGACAGATTACAAACCTTTAGCTCTTTCTTGCAAACCTCCCCTCCCTTTTTTTTGTGTGGTTTTTTCTCATTTCCTTTACATTTGAACTTTTTCTTTTTTCTCTGTTTTTATTCTCTCATTTGCTATCTCCCCCTCAAACCCTGCCCTTTGCCGAGCCTGCATAGCAGTTTTTCTACTTCTGTTTAAATTTTTATTCATTTATTTTTTTGTCCACAGCACCCTTTTAATCCTCCTTTATTTCTTAGTTTTATAACATGAACCCTGGTACCAGCCTTGTTTATTTCATACCCACAAGAGAAAGTCAAGTTTGCTGTCATAAAGAGCAATCAAATATAATGTAGGCCCAGCTTTAATTTCACCACAAAACTTGTATTAGTGCAAAAGTTGCTGAGATGTTTATATATATATATATATATATATATATATATATATATATATATATATATTCTTGAGCATCTAAACATTTTCTAAGTGTTTTGTGGTGGAGATCAGAGTGATTTCTCATTGAAGCCTTTCTTCAAAATTCTTATTTAAGATTGGGTTATGAATCCACATGACAGCGCTGAGACACAGCAAGGCCACTGAATGCACACGCACAGAGTGACACACACACAGGGAGCATTTCTTTTGCTGCCCTTGTTTTATACACAGCATGTAGAAACCAGTCACATTTTCCACTGACAGTGCGTTCCCAAACAAGAACACAATAATAACAATAGCGTTGGCTTTTCTGCAGCAGTAGAGGAGAAAGGAGAAATGGTGCATCTCTGTGTGGAAGTGGGTATCTGTGCGTGTGTGTGTGTGTGCGTATGTTTGTGTCTTCTGCAGGGCAGAAGAAAAATGGGCAAACAGAGACAATGGCAGGGAATACAATTTACATTATGCTATCCTGCATAGTTCCCTAGAGGGGTGCACCTGCAGGAAGTGAGTGTAGGTGTGTGTTTATATAGAGGGTAAGATAGAAATTGGATGACTGTGTGTTTTGAGCTGTGTATATCACACACACACACACAAAAAAAAATAGATGTGCGTATGTTTATGGCTCCCAGAATATGAGAATTACATCACAGGAGCAACTGCCAATCATAAGGAAGCTTCTGTGTGTGTATGTGTTATTGGTTGACAGCTTGTGGCACATATTGGAGGAACAGTGGTGCTGCCTGCTTTCTTTGTGAACTCTTGACCTCACATTGGCAGACACTGCGGAAACCTGCACTGGGTGGCTAACCTTGTATCAGATGGCACCAGGAGTGTGTGACTGCTGTTTCACTTTGCTCCATCATCAAGCAGATTCATGCAGGAAAAACATTTTTTTTACACATCTCAAAGAGTTTGAGTTAGACTACTACCCTGTGTCGAATTATAAAAATTTAATTGCACTATGCAGCCATCAACAAACCTCCTGTCTTCATACTAAACATTTACAATATAGTGCTCATCCTATACATGTGCCGCTCAGATACTCTAAGTGTACCATCTTATCACAAATAATATGAAGTGGTTTGGACCAAGATTTTGTCACCTTGTAATGATATTCAATTATACACCTTCTTGGACTCATTTATTGATGTTTCACATGATTTCTTACGTCAGTCATAATTCACTTCAATTTTATTTATATAGCACCAAATCACAACAAACACCCCAAGGTGTTTTATATTGTAGGTAAAGACCCTACAATAATTACAGAGAAAACCCAACAGTCAAAACGACCCCCTATGAGCAAGCACTTGGCAACAGTGGGAAGGAAAAACTCCCCTTTAACAGGAAGAAACCTCCGGCAGAACCAGGCTCAGGGAGGGACAGTCATCTGCCCTGAGCAGTTAAGACTGAAGGGACAAAACAGAAGTTTATTTCTTTTAGACCCGGTCCCAAAAGTGGGAAAGAGTTAAATCTCAGAGGCCTTCTTATTTGCTGTTGAAGTAAATCTTGGGGAGAGCTTTAAGATCTGTGGACGCCTTTAAAAAATCTCTTTGTGTTCTTAATATGCAATTTTTCTCATATCTGTATTGATGTTCTTGTTTATTTTTTTAACCGGATTCTCTGTGGCATTAGCTCTGGAAAAGTGCTAAAGGTTAACTCACTAATTAATTACTAATTATGTTTAATCTGAGTATAATAATGACACAGTAACACTCCAGTTTTTTGGCTCCACTTGCAAGATCTGTCATGAATAACATTTCTGCAACTGCCGATACGCAGACATAAAAGTGCTGATTAGTCAGCTGTCAGTGCTGTCATCTACAGAATATCATCTTTCCCCATTTTAAATTAATGAACTGCAATGTCTCTTCCATATTAATACTGACTCTGTGTGTACCTGCTCATTCAATTTTGGTCAGTCTAGATTCCTGGAGTGGAAATAAAATGTAAAAATGCCCTCAGAACACTTCTGAATTGCAAGTCAGAGTCATTGTGAATGAAAAGTCAGATTCATTTGTCATTGTAGAGGACGGTCATCAAATCCTCTGCCACTCTTTTAAGTACCTGAGTAGTGTGTGTGTGTGTGTGTGTGTGTGTGTGTGTGTGTGTGTGAATGGGAGAGAGAAAGAGAAGAAATTGAGAGAAAGTTTTTCTGTCTTTGCAACAAGAATCATAAATGTAAAATGCTCACCTGCAGTCTCTTAGAGGAGTACGCACAGTACACGTGCTTCTTCTCACTCTGGTTTTATGGGTTTAAATGTGTGTCCTGCATGTAGAGGCCTAATGAAGGGGAGGAAAATTCTCAGAAGGATTTAGAAATCACTGCCGGTCAGTACCCCCAGATAATTTAAATAATAGCTGTAAATAAAACCCAGCGCTTAATGCACTGTAAAAATTTTAAAAAATGCATACATTAAAATAAAGAAAGGATGGGGAGAGTTGCAGACATACTTTCAACTTCAGGAACATTTCCCAGAATTCAGAAACCCCTTTGTGTCTGATCTATCTTTGTGAGCCCCGAAATAGTCCATATATTGTAGCAGTTAGCAGGATTTCTAATTTATAAAGTGCACAAACCCACACTGCCTGGCACTCATTTTAAGTGGTTTAAAATGAACATCAGAAAGAACAGATTGTGATTCTACTCCATTCTAATATTGATTCTCACAAATGAGAAAAAAAACAAAAAAAAACCAAACATGCCCCTCAAAGTTGTCACCTACATCATTTAGCTTTAAAGACCAGCTTTCTCATTTTTCTCAGAGGTCTTAAAGGCTACAAGGTAAACCAACCCACCTGCGAAGATAGCTGGGGATCCTTCTCTCCATTGATTCTGCTGGTGTTATTGGAGCCTCATAGACAAGCAGAGGCTACAGGCAGGATAGCATGTTGGTAGATCCAGGCCCTAAATCTCCCTGGTAGGGCTGATCTGTCTGCTTTGGTGAGCCACTCCTCGAGGTCTTTCATGTCTCCTTAATGGAGCTGCCTTGAGGCTGGCATCAAAGACCTTCCCCGAACTTTTCACCAGGAGTCAAGTCACCCTTTAATGTGACGCAAAGCTTGTCCATCCATAGACCTTTCCTGCCACTCTAGCATCTTGTGGCTGGGAGGCGACACAGAAACTGCTAATATTACTATATTTCCCAGCTCACTGTGAGCTGGAGACAGCAACAACACCCTACTGGGTGTTACAACAGCTCACTAAAATGACAAGCTGATAGTAAATGCACTAACACACTCGCACAAACAGAAGGTCTTCTGCTCCAGTCTCAAACCAGTCAAAAGTAATTGCAACGATCACTCTGCTCCCCCCTTTATTTTCTTTCTTATAGCTCTCTGTTTATGCTGTTTCCTTTATTTACATTCACTTTCATACTTTTCTGTTTCTTAGATATTTACATCTCCTTTTCCCTCCTGCTCATTGATTCTTTTCTCTTATTTCTGTGCTTTGTGTTTTTCCTCATCTCTTTCATCCTCTGAGCAGTTTTTCTGAAAAGCTACAACAATAAAAGAAACAGAAAAATCACACCTTGGCTGTAAGCCCTCGGTACCCCCCTTTGTTTCTCTCATGGTCGTCTGTCTTCCCAAACAATATTACAAAAGCAATTCCAGACCAGTCAATAGGCTCCAGGATTGACTCTCATCCACCTTGTCCCATAGGGGCTGCCATATCATCAATACAGATTTATACTGTAGCCTGGAAGCTAATATACACAAATGCCAATACGCTGGCTCTCTCAAGCCAGTAAAAATACATGGAGCAATCTGGGCCAATTTTATGAACAGTACTAAAAGATTGGCAGTGGAAAGCAAACAAGCCAGATAGACAATGGTGGGGAAATAGAAGATGGGATGCATGAGCCCCTCCTCTTTCCTCAGCCTCCAATGCCATCATTCTGGCAAAAGCTACTGGTGTTTTAGAGAGTATTGGACCACGTCTGGATGCAGGTATTGGTGCCATGACACACACACAGTAGCAAGACATGTCCCAGCACCAATTCATCACACATAGATGTTCAGACAGGGTCCCCAGGCTAGACCCCCCATGCTACCCAAGCCTACCTTACACTATAGAGATACTGACTGAACCCATACCGGCTCGGATGTCATGTGGAAGGTCTGGTCAGGTGTTTAGGAATCAGAGAGTAAGGCAGGTCCTGAAGAGTCACCTGAATGGGAAGAACGAGATCCTGGCAAGACTGCAGGCAGCAGAAATGTCAAAAAGAAGAGGAGAAAGAACAGATACCATAATGGAGGGACAGGCCCCTGCATAGCATGGACCACCAACAGATAGAAGAAGTGTCGTCTGCTCTTGGGTCTACTAAACTGCTAAATCATGACAGATGCTAGCAGGCAGGGCATACAATGGAACACCAAGTGGCTGGCATAGTATACAGGATTATCTGTGCTGAGTATGACCTGGAAGTCCCGAGGTCAAACTGGGATATGCCCCCACGGGTGGTAGAGAATAACAGAGCTATGATCCTGTGGGACTTCCAGAAAAGACGGACAAACTTATGATGGCTAATTAACTGGACATCGTAGCGGTGGACAAGCAGAGGAAGAAAGCCGTATTGATAGACGGAGCAATACCAAGCGATGTCAAGATCAAGAAGCAACACGAGAAATCCCAAGGTCTCAGAGAAGAGCCAGAGAGGATGTTGAAGATAAAGGTATCAGTGGTCCCCGTGGTAAAAGGAACACTCGAGGCAGTGACCCCCCCCCCCCAAACTAGGAGACTGGCTCCAGCAGATTTCAGGAATGACATCCGAGATCTCTGTCGCTATGCAAGACCCTAAAGCTCCAAGGCCTCTGGTAGAGGATCTAAGCTTGGAGGAGGACAAAGACCGGCCACAGGGCAAGTGTGTGTATGTATGTATGTATGTATGTATGTGTAATATGTATGTGTAATATATATATATGTATAAAATATATAATATATATATAAAATATATATATAATATACACACACACACCTAACCAAGTAGCTGTAGCTGTGGTGGCTAAACCTGAACAGAGAGTGAGTGAAAGCGAGAGTAAACAGAACATATTTACAAAGCAACATAAGGTGCAAAAAATGGGAGGAGCTTTGGGTTTTTGAAGGGCGGTTTGTCCCTTTTGAAACTGTTGGCTTTCCTTGAGTTTATAAAGATGCTGAGAGGCACCTCCCATGCGGCTTTGTTGGATGTAGTTTCTTTGTTTATCCTTGTTTCTGTTTCACGACACCTTGCCGAGAACAACAATGCGGGGGGGGGGGGTCATTTCTGTCTGAAAGACTGGTTCTCCAACGTGAGAGCCAATAGTATGAATGTCATGCATTTACACTAGACAAAGGCTTCATTCCAAGTACATTATTATTTATTTTGTAAGTCACTTGTATGCACAGCTAACAGACTTGGAGAAAATAGCCTCCCAGTAACCTTAAAAACCCCTATTTTCTCTTTTGATGCTTGCACTTTTTTTAAAAAATGGAACTTTCATGTCAAGTAATAGGGGTAACATCATTTTTATCTTTGTGATTTCATGGCAAAAAGGATTTTTTTTTAATGCAACTGTCCATAACCTGAAAGAAAAAAGAGCCCTGAGCGTTTATCCAGCTGTGATGATTTTGATTTGCCTTTTTTACCTGCTAAAACATACAGACGCACAACTACAGAACAGGAAATTATTGACGTTACAGAGAGGGACCAGATGCTGGTAACATGTGCTGTGGTGAATGTGTGTTTTAAGTGAAGGAGTGCTGTGGGGGGGCAGCTTAATGAGACTTTGTAAACCTTGGGGGGCAGGAAGAGAAAAGGTGTGCCCGTAGGAGGTAGAGGGGTGTCTCTGCAGCTCTCTCTCTCACACACACCCCTACACACACTCACACAGGAAGACTTTCTCCTCAGGTGCACAGCTAACAACAGCAGGATCACAGTAGGAAAACATAACTGGGATCTGAAGCAGGAAGCGAGAACAGATGGAGACAGTCATTACACATGCACATCACACACACACACTATAGATGCACTTTCACACAGATGCACTCAGTCAGTCCCAAGCCAAATCTAGTCACACACAATGACCCCCTTCTGACTCCCATCACTTGCTGCCTTGTCAGTGATAGCATCTATCTATCTCGAGAGTGTGTATGCATGTGTTTGTGTGTTTACTACCTGTATGCAGTTGTCATTGTGCAGGTTACAAAGGCACCTTCTACAAGACAAGATACATCCCATAGCTTTGCCATATGTGAGTTCATTCCAGCTCAGTGTATGATGACTGCGTAATCTGTCATGTAATTATCATATAAAGATGTAGCCATTAGAGTACATTTTTATGTTTGTTGTTGGATTGCTGCTTTACAGTGAAGTGCAAAATCAAATGTGTACATTTTTTATTAATGTAAGGACGATAAAGACAATGTTTGCTATTTTTTCATCCGTGCACCACTGCAGTGGATTTAAGAAAATGATGCAGTAACAGTAACTGTTTAAGGATTACCTATTAATACCTATTTTGTTACAGAATCACCCATTTTGAGAGGCTCAAAAGGACAGTTGACTAACATGCAGTCTCATGGCCAGGTGAGGCTTGCTCCCTTGGTATTCCATGATAAAATCTATATGGAATGCAGGTGTTGGACATACATTTGGTAGCTGTTCACTGGTACTCTCAATCTGAGGTCCAAAGAGATGCCGATGCAAGGGAAGGAGGCCATCATTTTGCTAAAAAAACAAAAATAAATAAGTAAAAAAGACCTGAAAGACCACCAAAAACAAAGAGCATGATGAGACAATTATCTCAAGAAAAAAACAACAATAATTCCTAAACATTTACTGTAATACCTTTGTTAAAAGCCCGTATTTTAATGTTTTATTCACTAAAGTTAATGGGACTGATTCAGAATTTTCTCTGCCGAACACCAGTTGTCATAGATGAAGTTCTTGAGAAACGGACCTGAAAAGCTAAATGAATAAGTTAAATAACTCTGGAGCCTAGAGCTGACACTAAATAAATAGAGCCATACTTTGGCCCAAGTCTCAGTGAATATTTACTTAAGTATAAATAGTGCCATTTATCAAGCGGCGTGAGTTTGTCGTGAAATGCAGAAACTTTCTTTGTAGCCGAGGTATGATTCTGAGAGATCATCGGCTCACCCAGCAGTTATTGACCTAATCGTGGCAATGCATGAAAAGTCAAGGACCCACCAACTTTATTCAGAAAATTCTATACATTAAATTCTACTGGAAACCTTCTCAACAGCTGTTCTGATATCAAGACTACAAGTGCAGATCACCAAGTAACAAAATCCCACAAAGTTCTTGAGTGGCTCTGACACCATGATCTGAATAGCTGACACCGCGGGACTGAGGGCAGCAGCAACTTCAAAGGATCTATTATTTAAAAAATATGGTGTAATAAAGAAGTGCTGCATTGAGGTTTGCAGGGAAATCCTCAACTTGAGCAATCAGAAATATCAAACATAGGGAGTCTGAGCAAAATGCAGCCGAGGATAATAAACAACTTGACAGAGACCGAAGGAGAAAATGTGGACTTAAAGCACATTCAAGGGAGACGGTGAGAAAGCCCACGTGGACTTAATTATGACAATAACAAAAGCAGGAAAAGGGGGAAATAAAAACACAAAGAAGCCACATGAAAAACTAACCTTCAAAATAAAGCAAGAAGTAAACTGAAAGTGGAGTTATGAATTAACTTACAAAGACAACAGTGGGACATAGACAGGCAGAACACAGGAGCGACATAAAAAGGAAGACACACATGCACAAAACAAGGAGTAGAAAAACACAATAAACCACACAAAATCAGCACAAAGACCATCACAGCCAAATCCACTGGAGTCCAGTTTTATCTCAACCTCTATACAGAATTCCTTGTCAGTCTATTTATCCAGTAAATGCTGGAATATTTCACACAATACGGGAAAAAGAGTGTCTCATGTAGATGACACAACAGGAAAAGTCTTTATTTTCTTCATCGCGTGCAAAAGTTCATGGCAATAAATGTAGGAGGTATTTTAGGTAAATTTGTGCAACAGTGTGCACAACAGACTAAAACCGCCATGCTGAGCACCGTGTAACCGTGAACACACTTAAAGCAGTGTCTGGAAGTGCTCACTCTGCATGTGCGTTTGTGCGTCAGATTCGGGTTGGGGTTTTAGTGATGCCAGTACTAAACTCGCGCCGCACACTTTTCTATAATTCCCAGCTCTCTGTCTCTGCAAATACATCGCCACCTTTATCATCAGCTAAAACAAATAGCCTCATGCTCCCCATATAGACCACACACACACACACACACACACACACACACACATCACACCTAACTCTCATGAGGACCGATCAGGAGATTCATTCAAGATTCATTTTTCCAACCTTTCCCCCACAAAGTACATTAATTACTTTAATCAAATCCTATTTAAAAGCAATAAATCTGTGAATGTGTTATGTCTGTTAAAGTAAAGATCATTAAAATCTTCCTTTAAACACTGTAAAAGCTTCTGAAATCTGTCCTCACAAGGATAGACGTACAAAAGCGAACGCGCACACACACACAGACCAGTGGGAATCATTTCTGTGTGTAATTTTTCCCATTTGCTGTTGGTGGAGCAGGTTGTTTGATTGGTTGCTGCAGTGATAGATGCCTGGCCAGTTTTCTGATTACTACAATCTTCGATCTCCAGAGCCCAACATAATCAGAATAAATGTCCCCCACTGTAGAGGGAATAAAGGTGTGTGTGTTTGTCATGTGTGCAAGTGAAAGGGAGACCGAGGCTGCAAAAGAAAATAGGTATGAGTGTGTATTTTGACAGGGTGGTGCAAGCACTTGTGGGACAGTGAGTGACAGATGGTGTATAATATGTGTATGTTGCACTGATGTAGCAAGAAAATTAATTTCGCTTGGTATTTTAGTTATTATTTATTTATTTATGGCATTCTTCCTTCTACACGGTATGCGGAGGTACTGTTTAATGTCTGCACGTGGGCAGTGCTGCAGGGGTTCGGTGTCATGGCTGACCCTGTTCTCTGACTTCAGCTTTTTGGGGCTATGCAGAAAACATAATTCACTTGGTGGAATATGTGTGAACACTGTCTTTTTTTTCCTTTTTTTTTTCAACAAATTCTTCCGGCTTTATCTTTTCATCGCCTCATCACTTTCGTTACATGCAGTGGCTGTATGCCTCTCTCTAAATTGTATAAATTGGCCAAGTTTTAATGACTTCAATAAATAATTCAATAATCATCTGATTAAAAAAAAAAGTCACTGTCACTTTCTTTTTTTTGTCATTACTACATGCATTTAATCATTAATCTTACAGTGTGTCACTTCCTTCAGTGAAAAGTGAGCAGCCTGTAAAACACTTGACGAATCAAAGGACAATCTGATCAAACGAGTAGTGACTTTCTTTTTTTTCCCCTCTGCAGTCATCACTTCCAATACAAACTCACTATTCATTGTTGCTGCGCCGCTTCGACCTCATAAATCATGAGCCACAAGTCAATTTTGGTATCCACTCAAAAATGATGCGTGGTGATGCTCAGGAAATTGCTTGACTGTGAGCTTTTTGTCTACTGGCATTAAATGGGACTGGTTACCATGCCAGATGACATCCATCATCAGGCATGCTGATTTGCATGTTAAAAGCTAGGATGGAGGAGGCGAAATAGGAGACTTTGTTTGTGTTCTTTAGCAGACACAATGTCAAGAATAATTCTCATTTTACAAGAAACACAAGCGATTAGATTTGTATTCATGACACAGTCACACACTAAGATGCTGAAGTACCTGAATATTAAAATCTGATTGACTCAGTCCTGTCATTCACTTTCAGTGTGCACTTGCATCTGCATTGAGGTTTTACCCCATACATTAACATATTTGCTTGCATCATGATCGATATAACCATCCATTTTCTTGGGTGCAGGTTGCGAGAGGCACATTTGAAGCAGAGCAGTCCAGACTGTGCTCTCCCCAGCATCACCTCCAGCTCCTACTGGGGACTTTGAGTTTTCCCATGCCGGCTGAGAGACCCGATGTCTTCAGTGTGTTCTCCGTCTACCCTGGGCGTCGAATTGTCCAAACATAGTTCACCGAAAGGGGTTCAGAATGCATCCCAGACATGGGAACCTGTTTAACTGGCTCCTTTTCTTGCAGAGGTGCAGCAGCTCTCGTCGTCCCTTACCCTTTGTTCGATTCACTGCAAACGCTGAACTGACCCTTCTGTCAGTCTCCTGCTTCATTCTTGCCCCACTTATGAAGAAGACCCCTGGGTACTTCAACCCCAACTAGAGGCAACAGCTCACCACCAGCTGAGCGACCAATCTACCTGGCTGAGAATTATGACCTCAGTCTTAGAGGTGAAAAGCTCACCTCAGCCCAACCAAATACTTTATATATTATCTATTTCAAATTCCATCACAGTGCTATCAGACAGGATTTGATATTTCTTAATAAGTACTCTCCCTTGTGTGGAAGAATACTTGCTGAGGATTCGTCCACATGTCCAAAAGTCTAATATCTTTTTGAGTGAGTTTAAGGTAAGCAGAATAAATTCTATTTTACCATCATTTTAAACCACATAATTAGAGATGTAATGTCACACATGCTACAGTACACACAGACACTTGTGAACTGCATTTGTGAAGCTACTAGTGTTGCATAAATCAGTGTTTAGGAAATCAATATCTATTAACCTTGTACCGACTGTGCTGACAACCCAAACATATGGCTTGTCACTCTTAGCATGCCAAGGTTATTTACTGAATATTTATGAATAATGTCAGAGTGGGGACAAAGACAATGGGTTAAAATCGCCGAGACACTTCAAAGAAATAACCGTCTTTTGATTAAGAACTTAGAAAACATTAATTACATAATACACATAAAATGCATCAGTAAGTCAGAAAGTAAGAAAGTAAAGGATAAAAACAAAAATACTTTTGGTAGTGCTGCAGATTGTTGGAAAAAATGTGAAATGGTAAAAAGCTCTTAGCAAAAACAGCCACACATTTCATCTGGCAAAGCTGAGTGACAGGGTACACTGTGCACGTCATGTGTGACTGCTGGGGACAGAAACAGAACTATTTTCAGTTGAGAATTTGCTCCAAATTATCCATCCTTTGGAAATGCGTGCGTCCAAACGTTGGGAACTTTTATCAATAATGATCTCTTTTTTTTTTTCTTTTCATGACAAGTATGCATTGTGAAACAGTGACACCAAACTCATGGCAATGGAGCTTTTGCACACCTGAGTCACACGCAATTCTGTTTCTACCAAGTAGGTCTAATGTCACAGAAAACTGATGAGTACCCAATAAAGGAATCAATAGTGGGACGTATGAGTAGAATTAGTATTGGCATTATAGCAATAAAATCTTATTTAGCTATCTCTAGCAATTCTGTCTACAATTCTGAAAAAATTACCCTCAGCCTCCTGGCAGTCTGGAAGTACAAATTTGAGCTCACATGCTTGCAGGTCTCAGTAGATCCTAACGGGGTGCACATGAGCCTTAGTGACTTTAGTCAACAAGTCGTATAATGCCTCGAGCACTTTGCAAAAAAACACAAAATTCTGAATTTTCCGGATGCAAACTTGTCGTGTAAGGTACATGTATTTACACACTACACACGCTGTCCAAAGAGTACTTTTAACGCACAAAACATTTGCATGAATTTTACACGTCCGGTGTGTAAAGGCCTTAAGAACCAGGAATAAGAAATGCTAAAATCATAATAAGGTGACATCGTTCTCGAGTTATCATGTTCACAAGATTTTTTAGAAAAACCTGACCTCTGACCTGTACATTGAGGTCAAGGTCTCCGAGATTTGAACTAGTTCAAGATTTTTAATAGACACACCTATGCTATCAATGTGAAAATCCTGGGTGATGCTGTTCTCGAGTTATCAGATTCACAAAGCTACATGTGCATCACCCCATCAGCATTTTTAGGCTGAGTGGCAAAAAAAGGAAACATTTTACAAGGAAAATTACATTAAAATAAGGAAATGTTGGCTTCATTAACTTACTGAAAATGAGATTCAGAGCACTGATTCAAGTGAACTTTTTAAAACATTTTTTTGGTGGTCTCTTGACAAAAGTGAGAGCCAGTTTGGAGCCGAAGTGACAAAAGACAGCCTGTTACAAAGTTGCAACTGCCAGTGATTTTGGACCAAAACTCTTGCAATATAACTGCCACTGCGAGCCATCTCTACAAACCAGCTAAATGGCAGATGACGTGCACAAAATGGAACGGAAAAGTCTGGAACGCACAGTTTTTTTATGCGCACCATTTTAGAATAAAGTTGAGAACCACAAAAACACACACACACACACACACACAAAGACAAGTCAAAAAGATGGAAGCAAAAGTTTTTAAGGTTAAAACACACATTACAATCAGCCATAAACTTATATAACAGTGGTTGCACACTTTTGAAGTACTGTAAAGATCAGTGTTAGAGTTTGGTATTTTTTTATCTTTGCACCTGGGCATGAGTTGGAAGAGTGTTTTTATTTATTTACTTATTTATTTATTGGAAAAGAGCTCAGGGGCTGTAATGGGGCCGAGCACACACAGTAGCTGCATTTACCTGGGTTGATTTATTCCAGTTTTGTAGTGTGTGCAAAAAAGAACGACTCGTACTGCCAAAAAATAAATAAATAAAAGCATTCTTTTGCCATATGTGACGGCAGTGAAACATGTAATATGAAAGAGGACGGAAGGCAGGGAGCGGTTTTTATGAGGAAAAGAAATTATTGTGTCATTATTGGGCGCTGATTATTTTCAATTGTGGTATAGCATGTGCACTGTTAGGAATGGTCTTTCTGTGGATGTGTTAGGGGGCGCATGCACTGTGTGTGTGTGGACAGTAAACCTAATTGCTCTTCACCTTTACTTCAAAAGCCTTAAGCCTGGTCAGCACTCAGCCTATCAGAACAAAGAGCCAGTCTGAGCAGAAGAGAGCTGAAGCATCCCATCTAACTGGATTACCTTCACACTCGCTCTGTCATACTGTGCTGAATAGTGTGCTACACAACTAAAACTAAATTAAGTGACAAAAATGGCCTCTTTCTCTGTTTTCCGGGATTGGTTTCATTGTGGATTTTCTGTTCTCTTTTTTTTTTTTTTTGGTATCCCTCTCACTGCTCCCTCTCCTCGTGCTTCCTCAGCAGTCATTTCATTTGCATTGATAAGTATGTTTCTCAATTTGGGGAATAAAGAATAAGTGTCTGAAACTGCCTCTTGCTATCTAGACACAGCTGCGAAAAAGCCAGCTACAAAGCTGGAATAAATCTGTTTGCAATTACAGAGGAGACAGAAAGCTTCAGCTGTCAGTGAGATATGTATGCTCCTCATCTCTTTCTCTCCCGCGCACACACATTCAAAGATGCCTCACTCTGTATCACTGTCAGAAAAAAAAATACAAAATTGCCAAAGTGGTTTACATTACAATGATGATAAAGAATACACACAAATCAAAATAATGAGATTTTTCCAATAACCTTTCAGTCACCCCTCTGCCTGTCACCAAAAAAAAATTCTAAGGGTAAATTCATTTTATTTTTTTGTGAAAATCTGATTGCTCGAGTGTTTTTGTTGTCTCTTTGTGTTAGCCAAAAAAGCCACTGAAAGTGACAGGACAGATAGGCACTTCCAAGTTAACAATACGCATCAGCACATAAGCTGTGCTCATCTTCCACCTATAACACTAAAAGCAATACTTTATTTATGCTACATGATAGGTCAGTGTTTACTTGTCATGGCTTACTGGGGTACCTCAACAGTACAGACGCATTGTTGATATAGTAAGGAATGCTTTTGTGGACATGTCAGAGCAGGGCTCTGAGGATGGTGAATAAAATTTGTCATTCAGTCCAAAGTCCGTCCTTCCTTCCTTCCTTCCTTCCATCCATCCATCCATCCATCCAAGGCAGGGTACACCCTGGACAGGTCACCAGTCTGTCACAGGGAAAACACAGAGAGACTAACAGCCGTCCACACTCACATTCACTCCTATGGGTAATTTAAAATCACCAGTTAAATTAGCCCCACTGATTGCATGTCTTTGGACTGTGGGAGGAAGCAAGAGCACCCAGAAAGAACCCACACAGACACGAGAGAGCGTGCAAACTCCACGCAGATGGTGGACTCAAATCCAGAACCTCCTTGTTGTGAAGCAACAGCACTAACCACCATGCTGCCCCAAGTCCAAACTAACAGAGTCAAATATGCAAAGGCAGGCTGCCAGCTCAAGCTATCCTGTATCATGGACACATATAACATAATTCAGTCTCCTTACATGATAAACAAACACACTCACCAATATCGTGTTAAGCTGTAAACCTTCCTATCTCTCCCACTGACTTCTTAGTGGCACTGTTGCCATGTGCCACTGTCTCCTGTTTTAACCTCTCAACTACCCCAGCATCCACCCATAGGCTCTGTGAAGATATTTAGCACTCCCCAGTTTGACATGTAATATAGCTGCCAGGGAGTAATGAGCTCAGAGCCATATTATAACTGTTTTCTTTAATCACATCAAACAAGAGCTGTCTGACTAAAAAAAAAAAAACACTCTTGTGAACCTGAGATGAAGGATGACTAACGTCTGCACATTCACATACGTACGATGTTGGAGAACATGGTGAAAAGCAGGCTTTCTGAAGGTCCTTCAAAGTTTTTCGTTGGACATTGGCTGCTTTTCCTCTCATATTCAGGCCAGTTTATGTATCTGACAGAGAAATTTTTCATTTGGTGTTATTCCAGTCTTGTGCTTACAAGTAACAAACAACTTAGCACAGAACCAATTATAAATCGTATCTTTAGACCCTTTGTTACTAGAAGCCTGTCGCAAAAACACATCATTTGTTCCAATTTAATTCAGTTCAGTTTTATTTAAATAGCGCCCAACAATAATACAGAGAAAACCTCAACAACGGTTGTCTTCATTCTGGTGAATAGTAGCATGTCCTAGCTTTAGTTTTGTTGTTGTTGTTTTTGTTTTTTTAAATAGACCAACAAACTCTTTTTCCAGATCTTCTAAATTGGTGAGATGGCATTTCTTCTCTGCCTTATGGGTTATCTGCTTTAAACTGTGCATTTGCGACTTATACCAGGGAGTCAAGCACTTCGGATTTAAGGCTTCTTTTTTCAGAAGAGTCACATTATCCGGAGCCCTACACAGTGAGGATATAACACTATTAACAAGATAATCAACATCTTTGGGAGTAGAGTTTAGGTAGCTGCTCTACACTGTGTTGGCACACAGCATTGAAGATAATAGTAGAGCTATTATATCCTTAAACTTAGTTACAGCACTTTCAGAAAGATATCTACTGTAATGAAATTTAATCCCCACTGCTGTGTAACCCATTATTATAAATTTACAATAATGTAAATACTGCAGTGGATGAGTGCTGCTACGCCTCCTCCTCAACCTGTGCTTCGAGAATTCTGACAGTGTGACTCGGGGGTGTTGATTAATTTAAACTAACATATTCATCCTGCTGTAACCAGGTTTCTGTAAGGCAGAATAAATCAATATGCTGATCAATTATTAAATCATTTACTAAAAGGGACTTAGAAGAGAGAGACTTAACTCTTTTACTCTTTGGTGCAGTGAAGGAACTCTGAATAGTCACATTTTTGGTGGGTTTAATAAACTGGCAAGATTTCTAGAAATGAGAGTTGCTCCATCCAAAGTGGGATGGATGCTGTCTCTCCTAACAAGACCAGGTTTTCTCCTTAAAGTTTCTCATACCTATAAAGCCCACATTGCTTTTTGGACACCACTCTGACAGCCACCAATATAAGGAGAACATGCAGCTAAACATGTCACTCCTGGTCCAGCTGGGGAGGGGACCAGAGAAAACTATGACATCTGACACTTCAAATTAAGTTGAATCCACCAAAAGTGCCAAATATTATTTGACAGGCTTAGGCAGAAGACATAACCATAAGACAGAGATCCCAATCGGTTTTTGCAATTTCTGTGTTTTGTATTCCACTCAACTGCAGGAAAGCAGCTTTATTAGCACTAACACACCCAAAAATGTGAGTGTGAATGGTGGTCTGTCTCTCTGTGTTGGCCCTGTGACAGGTTGGCGACCTGTAGCCTGCCTCTCACCCTATTTCAGCTGGGATAGACTCCAGCCCGCCATGATCCTGAGCAAGATAAGCAGATGAGGATGGATGGATGGATGGATGGATGGATGGATGGATGGATGGATGGACACCCAAACAGGAACAGTGACCAGACAGTATTGATTGCCATAGTCATGGTGTTGCATGGCTAGCCACACTCAACACCACCCACAGATAAGCAGACAAGAACACACTGGATGCCATATCATTAACTAAAAATAACAATGAGTTACACATTGTAACTGCCTGTCCTTGCATTATTGGCCCCTCCCCTCGGGCCGCTACAGTATTTCTTCCGCAACAAGCTGATTGCAAATGAGCCATTACTTGAAATCTTGGCATAGTGTGCAGTGTGCCTTTAGAAAAATTGAGAAAACTGAACAAGTAGAGGACAACAAAAGAAGAGAAAGGCCTAAAAAATTATTTACAGCAGCTGAACAGTATCTGAAAGTCAGGTCCATAAGAAAGGAAAAGGAAAAATATCCCGCAATGATCTGACACAGGACCTGTGAAATGGATCTGGCCCTTCTATTGATCCATTTCTGTTCACTGAAGCCTTATCTGAAATGGTCTCAGTGGAACGGGTGCTGTCAGTAAGCCATTCTTAAGGAAAGGAAATAGGGAGAAAAGCCGGAGGTATGCCAAATTACACAAGAACTGACCTGAAAATCAGTGGAAACAGGTCCTATGGAGTGATGAATCCAAATCTGATATTTTTTGTTCAAATCGTTGTCAGCATCTATGACAGCAGCCATCCGTACAACACAGTGGAGGCTCTGTCAGGGTTTGGGGCTGCGCTTCAGCCAGTGGCATTGGGGATCTTGTCAAAATTGATCGAATTTTAAATGTGTGAAAAGTACCATTAGATTTAGACCCACCTGGCAATATCATCTGGAAAGAATCTTAATTGGCAACAGCTTCATTTTTCAGCACAACAATGATCCCAATCACAATGACACTGCAGTGAGAGTATACTTAAATAGAAAAACACACAATGGAACACTATCAGTCATGGATTGGCCTGGACCTCAATATCATTGCATATAGCATTGTGTGGAAAAATAGTTGCTAGCCACAAAGTGTGCATTGTCCCTGGGCTTGACAATCATATCCATCCTGTGTTATGATTGTTGTGCATTGAGCATTGTTGTGATATTCAGGCTATTGGTGATCACCCTGAACAGTGCCCAAGATTATTCCATCAGCACAACCCTAAGATGCAAACTATGCATACTCACACACCATGCTTTTTTCTTAAAATTATAATCCTTTGCTGATACTTCATCTCATAATCAGTTTCTAAATTTCCCCACAGCTGTGGGTGTTTACTCAGTAACTATGCGGTATACATTTTCCACTTTTCCAATTTATCTTTTGATAAAGTTGCCTTTGTAAAAGCTCATTTCCCTCTCGGTCTAACTGTTTCCTCCACAGGATTAGATTACCCATATAACACCTCCACTCCTCCATCCACCTCTTTCTTTTCTCTCACTGGATCTTCACCCCAGCTTCTTTCCTCTCTGTTCTGTTTTTTTCTACCTTATTTTCCTTTCTGAGACTCCTTTTTTGGACTTCTGTTTTGCTTTTTTGCCACCTCCAACTCTCTGCTGATTAAGAAAGAGGCGAGAATAAAGAGAAGTGTACGGCAAAAAAAAAAAACAGTCAGTAGATTGGTGGGAAAGTTCAATTAAACTGTGGGCCTCTGGGCTTTTGTGTTGCTGTGATAATGTGTATGTGTGTTCCACACCTGTGTGTTTATGGTCGTGCATGCTTCCGTGAGCCTTTACAGTGTGTGTATATAGGTGTGCATTTATTGAAATGCGTGTGGGTATGTGCGCACATTTTGCATCTTTGCTGGTGTGTGTTTCAGTCTCAGCTCTCTAGGATTAGTTTTCCTCCTTAATCAAGTGAGAGAGAAGCCCACAGGTAATTACAGCTTCTCTCCAAAACAACAACTGAGCTTTGGCTTTCCTGTTGGACTCCATCACAGTCAAATAATGCTGCTTACTTCGCTTCTTAAGGACAAAGCACCAAAAAATTGCATTTATCATCCTGAACCGCAACTCAGAATTAATCAATGTTTTGTTATAGTAATTATATTTAGAAAAGGTACTTAGATTTTTTTTTAACATGGAGGTGGATGTGATATGATGTTCCTCATCGGCTTCATCAGTGGTTCAAATTTATATTCTTTCCTTATGTGTTGGAGAAATTGTTGTTATTGCCATTGTTTCTTTTCAGTCAATATTTGAATGCAATCTGTAAAAAAAGAAAATTTAAAAAAAGCAATATAGCTTTTAATGCTTAGATGAAGCTTGTTCTACTACCAGATTAAAAAATATTATTTCACAGTTAGAGCCGCTTTTGATGCGTTCTGTTGGCGCATCTCTTTCACCAAGGGTGTTCTTGGTAGTTTGAAGATGGCAAAGCTTAGAAAGGGGAGGCATCACGGTCTTGGATACCAATCAGGATTGAGGAAAATTTAAATTTCTTGTTTTTGATACAAAGTGGCATTTTGCATGTTGCCAGATCAAAGTGAATCAAACTTAAACTCACACAGTCAGCAGTAATGGAGCAGATTAGCTGAATATTTACTGTTAATGTCCGATAACTAAGAATGATTTTTTTTTCCTTAACAACTGAATGGATGATACTTATTGACCAAGAACAGGCTTTCAAAATTACAGGCATCTGTCGGGGAGGGTTACCCCAATTCCAGCTGGACTTGTGTAGATAGCATGGAACTGGGAAGTCAGGGTTAACTAACAGTAACAACAACTTAAGACCAGTATGCCACAGGTATGTGCTTAGGACATGCACATTTTTATGAGTTGGTTATTTAAAAAAAAAAAAATACAGTAAGGCTACTTAAAGGTAATGACATCTTGAATAATAAACACGTAGAATAATGTTTTTAATTCCTCATTCAATCCAGTTCTTGTATTAGAAGAGCTGCTAAAGTCTAATTTTATCAATGCACTCGCACATCAACAAAGTAATCAATGGTGCAGGAGAGACAGACTGGGAATGTATGGGCTGGTGTTTACTTAGGTAATTAATACAGACATACCATTAGACCAGAATTTACTCCTTCTAATTATGCTCCCCACACTGCCAAACACTTCTCCTATTTCAGCGGGGGTTAAAGTCAGGCTAACAGTTAGGTTGTATCTTGTAATTGACTGAAATTGCTTTTCTACGCCATGCAGCAATCCACTTTTAAACCTTTTTGAGAAAACCTGAGGCTGTATTGCATACGCACAGAATGATGCAGTTACTTGCTCAAGTTGCCAATTATAAAAAAAAAAATCTATAGCAGAAAATATCAGAAAAGGCCTCAGCCACTGACTTCTTAAATGTCATTTTTGATGAACACTAGAATCCTTCTTATTCATTCTCACCAGCCAAATTTCTCCATCTGCCGGGGATTTGAATTCCCAACCATCCCAAGGCCACAGCAGAGTTGCATCTGCATCAATTTTAAAAAAAATTAATCACTTATGTAATCATCAGTTTCATCACCAAAGTGTCACTGAAATACGACATGCTGGATTCCGATTGTGAAGAACGTGATATTCATGTGAGAGTTGATGCCCAGCTCTCACATGAGTATCATCATCTTTCCAGTTGTCCTTCTATAGCAAGAACAAGAACAAAAGCAAGCATTCATTACCATGCTTTTGTCAAGGTTAACATACAGCTGCTGTCACGGTGGCTTGAACCCAGGTGTTCTAGTTGAAGGTCAACCTCTTTAATCATTCCCTCAACTATAAATCCCTATCACAGCAGGATTAGGATTGGAGATAGCATGACATATGTAACTAGATCTGACTAGACTATGACAGGTGAGAGGAGACTGAGAAAAAGAAGTATATGAAAGGGAAAGGTTAATGTTATACTCATTACGTCTCAAAACTGGTGAAGGTTATACTGTATGCTAAAGTGTTTGATGAGGAAAGTTATTATTGGAATGGGTATTAATTTATAAATTTTAATTATTGTTTTTAAACTGCACATACTACCCCAGTATCCACTTGTGAACTTCCACACATGTAGCCATGTGCTCAATGCTGCAACAAAGTTCTACAAGCAGTCCCTTTAAACAAGAAGGGACTTTCAGTATCACCATACTCAAACTGGTTTCCTTTAAAGTTTTAATAGTTAAGGTGTGACATGCATCAGGAATTTGCTCTGAGCCCCTTCTTGTTTGCAATGGTGATGGACAGGCTGACAGATGAAGTCAGGCAAGAGTCTCCCTGAACTGTGATGTATGCAGACAACGCTGTGATCTGTAGTGAGAGTAGGGACCTGGTGGAAGAGAGCCTGGAGAGGTGGAGGTATGCTCTGGAGAAAAGCGGAATTAAAGTCAGTAGAAGCAAGACAGATGTGTATGGAAGCTTGTTTCTGCCACTACAAAAAAAAAAAAAAATCTCCATCTGTAACTCAAAATTTCAAGTTAGTTTCTTGAAAGTTCAAGTTACCATCTCGACATTTTGAGTTACTAATTCAAAATTTCAAGTTGCGTATCTCAAATTTTCACATTAATAATTTGAAATTTCGACTTAGCGTGGCCAATCAGGAAGCTCCGTGATCCGTACATCATTTCCTTGCTCACCGGAAGCAGGAAGCTGAAGGTATCAGCTGTCGAACAGATCGACATGAAAACATTGATTCCCTACCTTTTATGCAGGTGTTTTTTTTTTGCTAGAAGACATTTTGACCATTGACTCTGAAAAACATGCTGACAATTTGTTCATATTTGCTAGAAATTGCTAGGTCACTGATACTGTCGCTACTCCGTTTGGAGCGCGCATGCGCTGGCAGCATCTGCTTCCGGGTAACAAGGGAATGACCTCTTTCTCGGGGAAAAAAAATGGCAATTTTTTTTTTAGTGGCGGAAACAGGCTTCCATACATGTGTGAATGAGAGGGAGGGAGGTGTAACAGTGAAAATGCAAGGAACAGAGACAGTGAAGGTTGATGATTTTAAGCTAATCGTAAGCTAATTTTGCCTAATTTGAGGGTTGGCCCATCAGTATAATGATTATTCAGAGAAATGTGCTTACCTTGTTTTTCAACTTTGTACAAATTCTTCACTCTAGCTGGCATCTCTTGCCAGTAATCTTCTTCCTTGTCTACCATCTGGATTGTCACCTTTTACACTTAAAATGTTGCTTTGCTGTAAAATTGATGCTTTATGGGGACCAGGAAGTGAGCAGCACTTCACCATATTTGGCAAAAGTATGTGAGTGCAGTACCAGTGAAACACCATAAGGGGGCTGTAGTGCTTACTTTGCTCTGCGGCTTTTCTCGTCTGTATTCTCTTGCAAAAACAAATTTTAAAGCCCGTCAGATGCAAGTGTGTTAACTCGTGCCAGTTCAGTGAGATGGGCGAATTCAGAGACAACCATCAGCCACAAATGGTCACGTACAGAGATGTGGAAAACCCGGACAGCAGTCATGTTGTCTCAACAAAAAGAAAGAATGCCTGTACTGAGAAGAAACCGCTAAAAGCCATGTTCAGAGTAAGCTACTGGCCAATAACTGAAATTTACACATGACTGAAAAGTCAATAACATCAGGGAAAACAACACCACATGCTTGAATGATTTTCAGATGAAAAAATATTATTAAAACAGTGATTTCTTTTAGAATAATAACCATTTCTATGTGGCAACTCCTAATGTCAGAATAAGGGCACCACTGCTTTGCTTTGTTCAAAAAGCCACTTTTTCTTTTTCTTTTTTTTTTAATTAGTGAGGAAAAATGGTAAATTAATTTGAAAATGGTAGTTTTGATGCACATGCTCATGGGATAAAACTTCTGTTTTTGTTGATGTGATGACAATCATGACTGCTGGTGGTATCAGATAATGTGGTTTCATAGTATTCCAACTTCAAATTTCTGGAGGTAGCAAACAGTGTTGTTTTCATAAAGAAACTGGGGAAGAATAGAAACTGAAATCTAATTTCATGCTGCACACACTGCCAAGTATTTTTTCAAGTAAAAGATCACTATGGCTTCTCCTTGTTGCAATATTGCTTTACAAAAATCACAAAGCGAACTCTTGAATGATGAAATATCACAGACGGTGCAAACCGCAGGGACAATTGCACTGCGTTTCCAATGTCAGCTTGACCAGAAAGCCAACTGTTTTTCAACAGTTGTTTGCTTTTGTGTAAAACAGCAACAGCAGAAAATATGTCATCACAGTTATATATATATATATATATATATATATATATATATAGCTTTCATGGGACAACAGATGGGGTACTCCCTGGTCAGGCCACCAGTCTGGTTGGTACAGGACTAGCACAGAGAGACAGAAAACCATTCGCACTTACAGGCAATTTAGAATCACCAATTAACCTTACAAGCATGTCTTTGGAATGTGGGAGGAAGCCAGAGTGCCTGGAGATAACCTGTGCAGAGAGAACATGCAGACTACACACAAGAATCCCCTAGCTGGCCAGTGGAACCCGGGACCTTCTTGGTGTGAGGCAACAGTATTAAGCACTGCATCACCATGCCGCTGTGCACTTGAAATTTAGTCAAATTAAATGCTGCTAAATCAAGTGTTGCAGCACTCGAGATCGGTCTTGGTCTCGAGACCGCTTCTTGTCATGGACTCGGACTTTGCGGACTCTGGATTTTATTTCAAGACCAGTCGAGACCGCAACTGTGGAAATAGCACTAAATTGCCAGAATATCGTCCAGGTTATTTATTGTTATCCTTGCTTTTACTGGATGTAAAACGTACTGATTCAAATCCAACAAAGGTTGCACTCCTCTGCCCTCTCCCCGGAGCGCACCTCGCAGACTGGGTCACTGCTATTATCGAGGCTTGCGCCTGTATCATTTCATCTACCACAGAGGGCGGGCGGTTTCATTCACAATGTGCACGTCTGAGCTCGCTACGGTCGTGTGTGCGCTTGAATTCAGGGGCTACAGAAATCGAAATGACGACCGGCATGAACGAGGACAAGTAAGAGGAAAAATGAAGATCAAAGCAAAACTTCAGGCTTCCGATTCAACAAAAAAATCCCAGCATGAAAGGTAAATACCAACCTTCATTTATTTTGATACACAAACTGAAAATGATTTCTTATACAATTACTTGATTAACTGATGAAGTAATCGTTAGAATACTTGATTACTAAAATAATTTATGGTTGCAGTTCTACTTGTATTCAGAAAGCCATAGTCAAACATTAGTTTTCAGCACCAGTGAAGCTATGAAGGGCCTCCAAGAATAAAAAACTACAGTTCCCATCAAGATGATGTATGTCACTTCCTGTTGTTGCATTAAAAACATAATAGTTTATGCTTACAACATGGTGGCTGATATTCTAAAAATAGGAAATGCTTTTAGCAGCTGATCGTTAAAACATCTGGATTATGTTTTTGTTGTGTATGCATTTTATGTGATTTCTGCAAACCCCGTTACTGGAAGGAAATGGCACTAAATGCATGAAATATAAGTGTAACTCTCCTGGATTAGATGCAAAAATTATCACTCTATCGATCTAATAAGTCCTGATTTAGAGTTCTGCATTGGTCCTAGGTACCTAACTGAAAATCCTCCCTGAACCTGACCTGACTGCACCTCGACACATGTAACTACACATCCACAAAGACTGTGATTACTGCCTAGGTTTCAGAGGTACTTTCCAGTTACATCGTAGGCCCCGTCACTCATTAACTTACTCATTTGCATTAGCATTAGCGCTAAGCTGAAAAATATTTCTTGCTAGAACCCTGTAGTTACCATGGCCACCAATGATGGCAGATAAGTAAGTTGTTTTTCCGCCATTGGTACATTGAGCGAGTGGTGGGCAGATAGATCCAAATATCAATAGTATCGATACCAATGTTGGTATTGGTATTGGTATTGATCAATACCAGTGTAGTGAGATCGATACTTGAGCTTCAGTTTCTCTCCCATATGCGGTGCTACAGTTTCATCAAAGATGCGAGCTGACTGTTAAAGTGCCGCTCCTGTCACAGCACAGAGCAGGCACACTTTGCTCCTCCTCTCCCCACAGTGTTTTGACGTTATACCGTCATGTGACATGTAACATGTAACATATTTTACTTGGGAAAAATAAATTGCTATAAAACATTTCAAGCAAATTCTTTTTTTTGTACAGCTCGATAATTTAAGAAAAATCTAGAAAATTAGTGAATGAAGGGAAATTTTTATCACATCTTTGTATTATTCTTTCTGAACACTACCTGGAAAAAGAAGTTTGCATTTGTTCTTGAGTGATGAGTTTGTACACTTCATTTATGAAAGAAAAAAAATCTAGACATCAATGTATGGGGAAAATTGTTTTGTTAATGTTCTATTGCTTCAGAACAATAACTTTTATTTTGATAAAATATTTTCTTCTTACCTATAAACCTTTCCCAGTTCTATCCTAATTAATGATCCAAAGAAAAAAATCACAAACCAATTAAACTTTATGAAAACTCTTCATAATTATTACTGTCGATGATTGTTTGCCATTTTTTCAGTTTTACACATTTAGCTGTGTGGTTTTGAAATAGCGCCCATTTTCCCAGAGATTGTTGTTGGTTTAAAAACAACATAACTTTATGTATTGTTTATGAAAGGCAGAGAACAGTTAAGACTATTGTGATGAACTCTGAATAATTGTCTTACATTCTGTGATAAATGATGGAAGTCACCCAGGAGTATTAAATAAAGATGGTTACATTTATTTGAGCTGTGAGTGTTAATTATCTAGGTGCTTTCATGGGAATATTGATCTTTAAGATCAATTCGAGAAGTGATTTTAATCATGTTTCACATTTTATTGTGTCATGTAGGGTGGGGCACTGGTCTTGGTCTTGTCTCGGTCTCGGGTTAGGTGGTCTTGACTACAACACTAGCTAAATCACAAAAGCAGTCATCTCAAGGCCTTCAATATTGCAAGGTAAAGACCCAATGGGCAGCATGCATATTTTTTAATCATAAAAAATATGCATGCTAATGAAATAATGAAATACAAATATGACGGGACAGTGTAATAACCAAAAATGTGGTTTGTTGCTGGAGGGCAACCCCATCCCACTGAGGGTTAAGACATTAAGATTTTATTTTCCAACTTAGCAAATGTCCATTGCTGAGCTGTCGTTACTTTTGGCAATAATCTCTCATCTTCCTCTCCTCTCCTCTTTTTTACAACTCTCTCCATCTCTCAGAGATGAACATTAACTTTTTCTTTTCTACTCCCTGTGAAATACAACGACTGTACATTAGCTAGCAGACACATTTTGTACTGAAGCGATTTGTGTGTTTGGTGATATTGGTTGAGCTGCTTGAAAAGTCGAATTTGAAATGACCTGCCTCTTAAAAATAACAGTTACTGTTTATGCTCGCTCCCTTTCTGCAGAGCTAACTACATGCTGATCGCAACTTTACATCTTTACATTATCTGAAAGTGCCAGAACTTTAACCCATGGACGGTCTTTAAGGTGAAATGGTCTTGGATAAATGTTTTATAGAAGTAAACTTCTGGTAACATTTTGTTCCAGTGTCTGTCCACATTACTGTTTCCTGCTGTTCAACTAAATGCTTCCAGTGTAACAGCTGAATTTCTGTGCTACATGTATTATACACTGCTCAAAAAAATAAAGGGAACACTCAAATAACACATCCTAGATCTGAATGAATGAAATATTCTCATTGAATACTTTGTTCTGTACAAAGTTGAATGTGCTGACAACAAAATCACACAAAAATCATCAATGAAATCAAATTGATTAACCAATGGAGGCCTGGATTTGGAGTCACACTGACTGCGTTTTGTAGGGTGTATATGAACGTACGCAGATGCACGCAGTGCAAGTTTAATGTGCTGCATTTATAAAATGATTATGAGGAGGATTTTAATAATGTTGCGGCTTTGATTCAGTTCTGTATTGTGTGTTGCCAGTAACAAGGAGTGCTGTCTGTGAGCTCATATCCTGCCAGTAAATATACCTGTGATAAGATCAGAATCACAATAATTTTCAGCCTTCTTGTCAAACTGCATTTTCATCAGAGACCACATTATGTGTTCTCATAGGTGTTTCAATGATGATTTGCCCAGCCACCTCCTCCAGCTGTTCTGGTGGGACACCGAGGCGACCCCAAACAACCCAAGAGACATAATCTCATCCCAGTTCAACATGCCGAAAATATCTCAGGAGGCGTCCTGGAGACAGTCTAATCAGATGCTAGAACCACTTCCACTTCTTCCTGTCAATGTGGAGGAGTAGCAGCTCTGCTCTGAGCCTGTCCTGAATGAACTCCTGACACCCCCCCACCCCACCCCCCAAGGTTGACCCTAGACATCCCTTAAAAGTCGCTGATTCCCACTGCTTGTATCCACAGTCCTGTTCTTTTAGTCACAGCCCACATCTTGTGGCTATAAGTGAGGACGAGAACATTAATTGACCTGTAAATCATCAGGTCTGCTTTCACACTTAGCTCTCTGTCCACCACAACATACTGTACCGGTACGGTGTCAAGCATCACTGGAAACGCTGCAGCTATGTTCCTGTCAATCTTCCAGTCCCAGCTTCCCTCAGTCATGAGCAGCTCCCTGAGATATTTGCAGCAACTCATTCCCAACCTGGAATGAACATGCCACCCTTTTCCGACTAACATCCATCACCTCAGACTCGGAGGTGCTAATTCTCATCCCAACAACGTCCTTCCTGAACAACCACTTGTTGGTAGCTATTTGAGACAACATAGCACCTAAGGCACACAAACCCCTCCACCACAATGAGGTTATAATAATCTGCTCATCCCCGCTATAATCCCTAGAATGTAAAATAGGAATGCCCTGAAACAGTAAGCAATTCCCTGATATAAGGCTGTAAGTCAGTGTGAAACATGGAGATGCTTTATGCCAATGTAGGAAGAAGTTATTCAGTCATCAGAATTATCTGGCTTAATCTGGTAACTTTAATTCAGTGATAGAATTACAAATATATGGTCATTATTTCTGTGTCCAGAATAAATCCCTGAATGTGTGTCACCATGCTAGGCTGGCTTGCCCCCATTGACAGAAAACACAGAATGATCACTTTCAAGTTGGCTGCAGTTTTTATTGATATCAACTAATGAGGTGAAATACAGAGAGTAACACAGCAAGAGCTTGTGCAAATTGGGGAAGTCGGGTTTCTCTGACCAGTATTTGTCAGATCTTTGTCACACACACACACAAAAAAAAAAAAGAAAAGTTGCATACAAAACTTTGGGAAACATCAGTGCTTTCTGTTGCAATTCATTGATAAAAATGTCTGCTGGAAAATGTGTGGAAATGGACTTTTCCGCTGCACATATGAACAATAAATTTCTGTGAAGTCAAACAGATCACGTTTCCCCGTGAGAAATAAAGGTTATAAACTGGCTTTGATTTATTATTTGGATGCCGCCTAAACCACTTCAGTGAATGTTACCCTGTCTAAAAAGGAAATTGGTAGTGTAATGATTGTTTCTTCGCAAAGGTCGTTGTACTTAACAACAGAGATCATGAAAGCATGCATTTAAACCTCTGCACTAATCACCATCAAAAGTCTATATTAACCCTCATCCTACCAACTGGGGTATGTGCAAACCTCAGAGGTATGTTTGTAGTCATATCTCACAGTTGGCTTGTTTTTCTTTTTAATCATTCCAGCTTTTTATGATTTTGTCTGTCAGTTTGTTCCTAATGATGTGACATCATTATTTTTTATTTCTATTTATTATTATGCTGTTAAGACGGCTTCTTACAGTTAATTATTCAAGGGGTTCGCTGGGACCTACAGCTGGTTAGCTGTGTCGGTAGGATGAGAGTTAAAAGCAGGTTGTAGAATCTCTTTGGTTGTGCCAGCGCTTGTCTGCTCATAATCTTGCTAATTTATGTAGTCAAATCTTGGACCACTTTGTTTTATGAGCTCTGCATGTTCTGCTCACTTTCATTCCATTTCCATAAAAACGGAGCAGGCCACTGCCCTTAAGTATTTTTTCCGAGTTCTTTTTTCAGTAAATTCACATAAATAGTTTATTTTTTTCCCCAACTGTCAGACTTGCACACTAAATCTGCATTTTCCAAACTATCCCAGCCTCGCAGAAAACCTGGAAGATTGGAAGCAAAGATGGGCACAAGGTCGTGTCTTACGGCTTGGCGTTCGCAGAAGGCCTGCGGGCTCAGCCAGTGCACAGGTTTGAGATCATGAGAAGCCTACATAAGTGAGAGTTCAGGCAAACGGAGAATAAAGGGCCCTGCGACAGGTTAACTGCCAGACTACACTGAAGGAGGTCATAACATTGGTATGTTCGTGGAGTTTGGCGCCTCTGAGGTCTCCCTGGGTGCTACATAAAACTTTTATATGATAGCATGTTGCTGATTTAAGGGCAGGTCATGAGGTTATGGCTTTAGAGACAAAAGACACACGTTGATCCTTCCACATGGGAGGGTTATCTGCTCTGCAGGGAGGTCAGTTACCTTAAACAGACTGTGGTGGGTGCAAAGCTTTGCAGAATGTGTCTGCGAGCATTTCCTTCTCCTGTAGGTAACATAGAGGATTAAAAAGGTGGACGGTTCAGTGGATTCCCAATGTCCCTGAGCTGGGAAATTAAGACTTTCGTACACACATCTACATTCATATAAGAAATGGAAGTCAAAGGTGAATGTATTGCTTGTGTCTTTTTGTTTGTATCTTCCCGCGCAAACATACATTTTTGTGTTTTGCTCAGTTATGTAAACTCATATGTTTGCAACTGTAGCTGTCAAAACACAACATGTGACCTTGAAGCGAAGACACTGTTGCACGCTGTAACCTTGTCCCTGAGCCTAAATCAACGTGTGCACGTAACGCCGTCATAACCAGTTATTAACTTTCTGCAATTATCTTTTATCTCGTGTATTGATGGTGCAGATAATGGTCTTTAGAAGCGGAGCTTTCCTCAAACCACCTGATATCAGCTTGTGTTTTGTTACAGAGACGGAAAAAGGCGAGAAAACGTCTTCTCTGTCCCGACCCCAGAGTTCAGCAGAAGTGCAGTTTAGAAAAAAGCGGGACGTCTGATAAAGCTCCTCTCTGCATGTAAGCTTGATTAAGTCTGAACTGAAGCTACACTCACTTTCTAATGGTGTCGCCTCTCAAAAAACTCCCATGTTTGATTAAGCTGTCTCACTTGGATTGGCTTGCTCAAATTTAAATTATTAGAAGTTGATGAGAATGTATAATAATCTCCACCTCACCAGTGTGACCTCGGCGATGACTCCAGCAGATAGAAGAACAGTTAAAATCAGATTTCACAAAGACAATATTTCACATTATTTCGCTCAGTTTCAATATCACCCCAAGTTACTCCAACCAAAGCACTGCCTGGCATCTGTGTCTGCTAATAGGGTCATTAATATTCATATCTTCAGAGATGAGATGGGAAACACACTGAACAAAACACACACACACACACGAAGTACACGCACACACCACAGAGAGAAATCAGTTGGCTGCTCAAATATAATTACTTGACTGCTGACTGCTGACTGCCATTTAGGAAGATGCCTAGATAGATTATTTTTGTCTCTCTTCCTCCCCGTCTTTGTGTACGTATCTTTCCTTATCTTTTGATTTTAGCATTTCCTGCATTTAATATTTCCTCTCCTTTGTCTCCCAACAATCATCTGTCTTCTCCGAAACACTGCTCGGCAGGTTCCGCAATGTTTGATGTAATTTACAAGTGTTTTCCTGTTGTAATTTTCACCTGTGCCTTATTCACTAAGTTATAAAGTATGCTTTTGTCTCTGCCATAAAATAGCAGCCTTTCAACCATGAAAATTGATGAAGGACATGAGAGACAAAATATGCAGGTTTTATTTTTCACCTAAGCTCTGCCTGTTTCCAAGTATATAAATTGCATCTGGTGGAAGCGAACAGCACTGACAGTTTTATATTGTTGCGAGTACATGACTCTGGCAACCTCTCGAGTCCTTGAGTGGGAGTCTTGTACATGCAACTTAATTCTTGACCTTGTGAGCAGTCGTTGGCAAAGCAGTCTGATCACAAGTTTTTCAAGTTGATGATATGAAGCGGAAAAAAAAATCCCATATTATTAATTAATTAACCAATTCCCTAAATATTAATACTGCATTTTCAGTTTAGCTAATTGAGTAAATGAAATTCTGCATATTGCAGTTGAAAAACTGGCCTCTGGGTGTGAGACAGGAGGCCACAGGGTGTGTTACTGCCAAAGCACAAAGCACTGAGTAAATTATAAGATGAAGGCAGTTCTCATTTTGAAAGCCTGCACAGGAGGATTGTTTCTCCCAAACCTTATCACACGCATGAGAGCAGCAGAACTTTTGTCCAGCATGTGTGCTGCTTTTGCTTTATCCCCCAATCCTCTGCTGGTCAAAGTGTGGAAGCTGCTTTCCACGCGTTGTCACATTAGAGCACTGTACTGCTCAAAAAAGAGGAAGAAAGAAACGCTCTTTAATCAGAGGTTAGCATCAAGTCAATTAAACTTCTGGGATTTTGATCTGGTCAGGTAAGTAGCATTGGGGGGGGGGTTGCTAATCAGTTTTAGCTGCTTTGCTTTTGATGATGAGGGGCAACAATGCCACAACCCCCCGAAACAGGAATGGTTTTATAGGAGGAAGTCACTCACGTTTTTTCCCTCCTCAACTTTTCTGTTCATTTCATTCCTTTTGCATTTGGCTAGGGTCAGTGTCAGTACTGATAGCATGAGGCCACACCTGGACGCTACAGAGGTTACACAGGTAGCCCAACTGCTCCAAGATAGCACATCAACACATGCCGTGGCCAGGTCTGCTGTGTCTCCCAGAACAGTTGCAAGAGCACGGAGGAGATTCCAGGAGACAGACAGTTACTCTAGGAGAGCTGGACGGGACCGTAGAAGGTTCGTAACCCATCAGCGGGACAAGTATCTGCTCCTTTGTGCGAGGAGGAACAGGATGAGCACTGCCAGAGCTACAAAATGACCTCCAGACTTCACGAGTGTGGCCTTAGGGTCCAATGTCTCCTGTCCACTCTCACTCAATCACCTTTTTGTACTTAGCAGCAGTGGCTACTCAGAGGACTCATGTGATCTGGTTTAATGGAGACCTGGGATTTGTGATTCAGGATTCAGTAGGATGATTCGACTCATTAATGGTGATTCATGAACCAGCCTGCACTGACACACAGTCCTCTACTGGCACCCTGACTGCCATTAGGTATCGGGAAGGAATCCTCGGGCCTACTGTCAGCTGGAGCAGTGGGTCCTGGCGTCCTCTCTTTGCACAACAATGCTGAACGTGATCTCTCGCTCTCTGCATCTCAAACAACTTTCTGTTATAAGGCTTCTCACCTGCATCGATCCTTTAATTGCAGCCACCTTGTGGCTGCAGCTGGCTATTGTCTCTGGAAGAAGGCTTACTGTAACTCAACTTGACTACAACCCTTTTGAATCTGCAGTGTCTGTTGATTTCATGGGTGTGTCCGTGTCCTATTAACAAAGGCTGGAGATTTAGTTTTAACTAAGGGTACGTTTAGGCTGAGGAGGAAGTTAATGTTATCAGGGTGGTGTAGTGTGTGTGTGTGTGTGTGTGTGTGTGTGTGTGTGTGTGTGTGTGTGTGTGTCAGAGGGTTGTTGGACATGGAGATAAACGTAGATGATTGAGACTAAGCAAGGAGCTGAATGCTGTTAAAATGACTGCTTCTCTTAAGGTGAACACAACACTGAATCATATTAAAATTAGAAGAATAAGTGATGTGTCCACAGGGCACCGGCCAGTTTTTCAACTTATGGCTGAGTGAATTGTTTTCATGTTAGCATTCAAAAACCGTTTTCCCCAAATGGATTTACAGTGTTTGAAATTAAATGCTTCAAGTATTCCATTATAGATTTACACAATCCCCAACGCATTCAGGGATTTATTGTTTAGTGGCTCCCAGTTTCCCTGGCTGTTCAAATACCTGCGAGGCTGAATCCAAAATTCACAGTGGTTCAAATATTTTATGTTTGATGGATATCTGCCCGCTGCTGACTCACACAGAAATAATCACTCCTTTTTTTTTTCCCTTAAGTCCAATGAAATTTTTAGATCTGTTTGAGCTCAATATTAACTCCATTACTCATTTAGTCATTTTTGACTTGTGTACAATGAATAAACAATAATGTAATCTTTACAATATATATTTTAGCAAGAAGCTTTTCTGTGTGTGTGGGTGTGTGTTGCTGCTGTGGTATTGTCTTTTTACACATTTTAATTGTAAAGCTTTGTCCTTTTTAATATGTTGTCAGATGTGATTCGTGTATCAGTGCCATTTAATACACAACGGTCGAATTCTACTTGGCTCTTATGCAGAGGACTATGAACAGACTAATAAAATCTTGCTGATATCTGCCTCGTCATGCTTTTAAAAGCTGTTTTAAACACCCCTCTCATTACATCCACGGGCATTTTCACTTAAGTTGACTGACTCTGTTCCAAAACTGTGTTGCAGAGTAGGAGGTTTATTCTTTTCAGGTGTGGAACATGAAGACGATAAAGCCCTGCACTATACACAGACACCTGCTGTGCCACTGCAAGGCCAGTGAGAGCTGTAAAGTGGTGCTTTGTCTTTGATTTCCAAATGTAATATTACAGATTCTTAGAGGCAGCTTTATACCTTGAATTATTTATTTTTTACCTTTTGGCTGCAAACAATTTGACAACAATTTTGTTGTTCTGTGAACATTAAAATATAAATCGTGACACATATTTCCACTTGTGGACTTTATCTCAATCACAGGTAGACTGAGCCTACCTTTGAATTAAGTTTTTCTATTTGTTCTTTCCTTGCTGTCCAAACAAACACCATCGGGGCTGCAGCTCAAAGAATAAAAACTGAAACTCTCTTATGCAAATTCGAACATTAAATTTAATGGAAGATTTAATTATAGCCCATCAGATACTCTCATGTCTTAATGCTGAGGTGTGATATTAATGAGTCTGTTAACTCAAGACAACTGCCATTTTTGTCAGCTTTTCTTCCTGCCTTCAGTTAGGCCACATTATATTAACATAGTAGCTCATTTACGGTCTTACCTGCCAAAATGCTTGAAGCACACACATTCAGGCATTCTTAACACTTAATCACCGAACAGTGCTTTTTCCTTTCAAAGCTATGACGTATCCACAGCAGCTGTGTTTCATTCTCCTGTATGCGTATGCAACCTCTTCATATTTCTCTTATAGTTTACGCTTCCTTTTGATTGGTCAGTTGTCGCCAGCGCCACCCCTTTCATGTGAACACGCTCGTGCCGAGATCGGGGAAACCCCCGGGTTAACTTAACGAGTCGATAACCAGCTTCACGGGACCGTTTATCCTGGTTGCCAGTGGCAGGGTGAGTGAATCCAGATAAAGATACTCTGGGTATGTTTGAACTCACGTCGAAGCACAGCCCCCTGATCTTAACCCACTTTTGAGAAGAATGTATGTGTTCACTGGGTAGTTGCTGTGAATTTCTACATCATTTTGTTAGTTATAAACAAGAGCAAGAGCTGTGAGAGTTGAGCAAAAGAGTAAAGTGCAGGCTGTAAAATCAAAAAACAAATACAGGGCTGAAATATGTTAAACTCTTTCTAAAACTGACAATACTTTCAGATTTGTGTGTTAAGTAGATTATTTTTTATGACCCAACTTTTTTAAATTGCATGCACACCTGGGATGAATGAATAGATCAAAAGGTGCCCTACACCTGTACACAGAACACACTCCTGACCAGTTTTAGTCAAATTTCTCTATTTTCCTTTAAGACAAAAGGTAGAGCACTTATTTTGGTGGCTTCACTTACAACCAAGAGAGAGAGGAGTAGGTGAGGAGAGAGCGCTGAAGTATCTCCTTTGGGTAGCGAATGCAAGAAATGTGTGTAGACCGAAATGAAGAAAAGAGGGTTTAAAAGGGGGTATAAGACGCAAGGAACAAAAAGTGAGAAATAGAGCTGAAGTATTTCCTCAGGGGTGAGAGCTGTCTTTTAGCTGGATGTTTGAAGATTGTAAATCCATTCTCTATGAATATTTATCATTTCCCCTGTGAATGTGCATTCCCAACCAGCTGCAATTTATCAAGGTAGACAGACAGGGCGAAAGAGGGCGTGGCTGCAGGGCAGATAGAGAGAGAAACTAGGGAAGCGAAATGGACAATTTGGATGGAATCACTTCTGAAGACTGTGCATAAGAAGTTGTTAACACAGGACATCTGCAATATTTGTGTATGATTTGCATAAGGTAAGAGCCTTCTGCAATTACCGACACAAATTGCAGAGATGAGAGCTTAGACTGCTGCAATTCCACCACGCAAAAAGAAAAAAACAAAAAAAAACATCATTCAGCTCCTGAATTCAGTGGATGAAAATTACCTGCTACAATATTAATCCATCATGACTGCAAAAACAAGAGAAATTCACATTACCGGACAGCTCAAGGTGGCACAAAATCCATCTGAATGCAGTTTGTTAGCATAGTAGCGTTTGCTGAGCACTAAGCATAATCTACAGCTGAGGATATGCTTGACGAGAATGTACTTGAAGGTCAATTAACCAAAGAACTGGACAAACTAGATGCCAGATGGAAAGAGAAGCAATGGCGACAGTCCATTCAACTTGAGAGAGGAAGGTGTTGACCGAATTTTTACAGCACTTTATCTCATGTCGTTTCATCAAAAGCTGCAATTGTCAACCATATTGCTGCTGAAAGGGATTACTAAATTATTATAATTTGAGAGCGTGAATGTCCATCTAAACAGGGAAGATAATTAAGCTGGAAGCGATAACTTTCCAGTTATGAAGTCAGAGCAGAATATAGTGACAAAACTGTCAGGCTTGCAGGATGATTATCCGAATATATATTGCACTGGTGTTTCTGTAAAAGAAGAGCAAATAATATCTGTCAATAGCAACGTTTAGAGAGAAAGTCTTATTCTACTCATTCGAACAGAAGAGGCACCTCAATCAGGTCAAACGGGTGAGACACATTACCTGCCATCAGCTGCTTCCTGAAAATGTCCTGTAGGTGTGTTCTCAGGGTTAGAGGTCAGCAGCCTCTGAGAATGAGAGGAAAGCAGTTCTTGATGTCAGAGTGTGTTAGTGTCGGTGCGTTTACAGCTGAGAGACAAACGGATCAGTTAGATCGGTATCTGTGCGTTCGATGCAACACATTTTCAAAATCTGTTAAAAATTCCATAAATTCTGGAAGTTTTTCACCAGTCTTTGGCAGAAGGGGACAAGAAAGGTGTAGTTGATTGGAAAAGGCACGAGAGACGTTAAATACACTAGGGCTGCGACGATTCATCGATTGACTCGAATAATTCGATTATAAAAAATCCCCGACACAAATTTGCTGCTTCGATGCTTCGTTTAAACTCTGCAGCGCTCAGGTTTCTCCCTGTAAATGGAGCGTTTCACCCACATCTGCACCGTTACACTTCTCCGTAGTTGTCGTCTTTTTTCCTCTTGTGGGTTTAATGGCGGTAGACAAACCAGCTTAGAGCTGCGTTACCGCCACCTACTGATCTGGAGTGTGTATCAGGCGTTTAAAAAAAACCTAAGATTCTAAAAAACTCTCCGTCAGAGTTTCCCTTTAACACTAAGTGAATCATCGTTTTCCCACGCCTCCACCGCTCTCTGCCGTGTTTGTGTGTTGTGCTCGCTGTGCTGAGAATTTCAGCTGTTATTTTTTTTCTCTACTTCAGCTTCCAGTTTAACCGCAGTTCACTAGCGAGAGCCGCCATTAGCACTAGCGATCGGAAGGACTCCTTCCCCGTCAAAATATTTTTTATACTTTAATCCCTGATCAGTGACTAAATATAGACCTGCAGTAGAAACGTGTTTAGGATGCTGCTTGTGAATACAAAGCATTACAACATTGCGCTCTTGCAGCCCCCAGTTTTTCAACATAAGCACAGATAATACAACAACAGCAGTCGGCTGTTCCACGCACACGTGCAAAGAGGCGGAGCCGGTGAGCTCAGATGGAAAGAAGCTTTTCTCCCTGTAAGCACCATTAAACCTTTACTGGGAAACAGCTGGAGGTCCTTCATCAACCACCTGATCAGTAAGTGAAGAAAAGAGAACTTTGTAGCTGCTCCATCCACCCTGATTGTTTCACACAGGGAAGAACTGCAGTACGGAAGTTAAAATATGCAGATGAACTGTTAATATGAAAAAAGTATTTCTTATCTGATTACTCGTGCAATCGATGGAATAACCGATAGAATACTCAATTACTAAAATGATCGATAGCTGCAGCCCTAAAATACACATTTCCTTTAGGGCAGAATGGAAAGCTCCTTTGAAACATACTGCATGTGTTGTTTGATGCTTCACTCTTTGTTTGAGTTTTGTGGTGTCTTTGAATGAACTGTTTTATTTTAAAGTTAAACTTCCATTTTGTGGGAAATTGACACCGTCACTGAAAATTGTCTGTGGCATTGATAGAAGAGACATTACAGGGTGGAAATTGTGACTGACAATAAATGATGACCCTTAATATCAGATTATAGTCAGTGGTGTAGTAGTGGTGTCACGGCTTCAATCACCATGCTTGTTAACAGAACTTGCGTATTTTCTGATATTAATGTAGTCGTTTGCTCAGGTTAACCGGGGTGAAATCGCCTCTGGAGATTCTGATTCACTTTTTCTCACAAGCACTAGAGCTCATGTATGTAGTCTTGCTACTTTCAGTTAATCACTGTTTGTTTACATAAGACCCAGCCTTCAAACAGAATGGGGGGGGGGTGCACGTAACTGCCTGCATGCTGAGCTTGGCAGTCTTCATGGGTTTTGATAATGGTCACTGAATGGGATGCTAACATTCGCAGCGGCGTCTTGCTCACTTTTCTGACCTTCTGACCCTTAAATGCACAATCCTCTCTGGAAGGTGGTCTTTGTGGATGAGCTCTCTTATACAATTGTGTCTCACCGGGGGGGGGGGGATCACTAGTATTGAAGGTGCAAGCCGTATTACTAGACGGGGGAGCAGTTGGGCAGCTTGGCACACCACCAGAGAGAGAAAAAAGATTAGTATGGGCTTCAGTTGGCTTTTTTGCCTGGGGGAGTTTGTTTGCCACTGCATATTGTTAGCCATTTCGAGAAAGGGATATCAAAAACAGTCATATGTGTGTATACACATATGCTATATACATGTGTATACACATCAGCGTAAATTGTAGTGAAGCTATTCCCTTATTAACAAGGCATCACCACAGCAGTCAGCTCTGCATGTTTGATTTGAAAGAAGGCCAGATGCCCTTCCTGACACGACCCCAAAGGGATTTGTGTCACCTCCCAGGATCAAACCAGGGATCTTTAGCTTGTTAGGCAAATGTGCAAACCGTTACACTGTGGAGCCACGAGCGCTGGATAAACTGCAGTGGGATGCTCAAACATGTTGACTTTTGCATTCTTTGTCCCTGTTGTCCAGACTTCAGATGGCTGTAGTCTGATCTCTCTGCGCAGCTCCCTCGCTCCATGTTTTCTTTCTTTTTTAAAAACCCATTTCCATCACTTTGTCTGCATCTCTGAATCTCCCTCTGTCCATCTGTTGCTTTTATTCTGTCTCTTCTTGCCTCCACCCCCTCCATCTGTCTTAGAGGAGGTTTCACTAACAGGGTACTTGACAGGAGAGAAGTGTGCAGGGAGAGTGGCCTTTTTCTAGCAAGTCAGCTAGTCATCCAAGGCTAATTAAATATCGCTTCTGAGTGCTCAAGTCTCTCTCGCTCTCCTACATCTTGGTGTCTCTGTCACTGTCTTACTTAAAGTGGGTGCTTTTCCTGAACTGAATTAACACTCCTCCCTGTTTCTTACTCGCTCTCTCTCTCTCACACTCTCTCTATCCCCTTGTTCCCAGTCATTGCCTTGGGCTCCTTACACTCAAATTAACCTTTCACTATAAAAATCACACAGGGGAGCAGTATCCCGACAGGTGTGTGTGCGTTTGTGTGTGCGAGAGGGAGACAGAGTGAGGGAAATGTAGCGCGCATGAATCTGTGTTTGAGTGTGTTACTGAGTTTACAGGGTCAGCCTCTAAGCCTCCGTCCATGTAATTGTGAATGAGAGTCTTAAATGAGCTCTGTTTTCCCAAACTGATCATGAGAACGGAAGGAGATTAAGTGGAACAGGTAAACTGAGGAGAAAAAAAAAGAGTTCAGAAAAGATGAAGGGTTTATGGGTAACGCAGGAGGAACAGGATGTATATCTAGCACACGAGGAATCAAACCTGTGACCGCTTCATCCAACAGGCCCAGTTAGTTAATAAAATCCTGTCAGTCTGTCTGTTAAAACTTTAAAGATGAGGTGCCGCAGCGCTGGTAGGAACTGTCAAGCTAGCTTGTCTCCAGGGCTGGAAATTAAGCTTTCCTACTTCTAAATGTTGCATATTACTGACAGGCTGTGTCCAACAGGCTGACAGTGTGGTGTTCAGCCTGTTGGACACAGCAGTCAAGAGTAGGCGGATAAAAATTAGAGTATCCAATTTCCATGTTGTAGAGATAAGGAGAAGCAAGAGGAGCAGAAGGAAGGTACAAGAGTACAGAAGGGGCAGGAGCCAGGAGTAGAGTAAAATAAGTGAAGTGAATTTTAAAAATCTGGACCTCATGTCTCTTTGGCTTTGTGTCTCTTGGATATTTTTTCCCCCAAATAAAACTTTCATGAAGGAAAAATTATTTTACTTTTTTGGAAGAGGATTTTGGAAGAAGAAAAATGGCAACAAGCAAAACTGAAATGCATTCCTTAAAATAAATTCAAATCTTCCACTTTTTAATTAGAGCAAATTTTCCCGTTTTAGATTTTTTTTTTTTTTAAAAACCACGCCTGTGTCACGGTCCTCGGCTGTGTCCAGCGTTTTGTGTTTGTTTAGTGTACTATTTCTTTTGTTTAGCTCCTGGCTTATGTTTAGGTGGTGCTGGTATCTTGTCCCTGTGCTTTCTGTTTACCCTCTGTCCCTCAAGTTTTTGTGTCTTAGACTTGGTCCGTGTTCCACTTCCTGTTTTATTTTGGCAGCGTCTTGTTTCTGGTGCAGTGCGTTTACTTTTCCTTCCTGTGTCTCCCTCCCTGGTGTTCCTCATCACCTCATTACCTAGTGTGTGTATATATTGTCTGCGTTCTAGTCAGTTCTTTGTCAGGTTGTTGGTTATGTCATGGTGGGGTGTTTGTGTGTTCATGTCTTGTTTCAGATTAAATACCTTGCCTTGCTCCCAAGAGGACTTTGTGTTTTGCTTCTTGATTCAACAATAAATTCCTTTAGGTTTACGTATGGCTGCAGAGTCCTGCCTTTTGGGTCCATCTCTGCCTGTCACACCGCCTGCTGTGATAACTTCTTTCTCTCTATGCTGAAAAGTAGTGAAAATCACCACAACTTTGAAAGAAATGTATTACAGCAGGAAGTATATTTCATATCTACAGCACATACAGCAGTCTTTAGTGGGGACTACAATTATGTCTTGTTCTGAACCTAACCCAGCAGTTGTATCGTCTTGACCTAATAATATTTCTGCCTGAACCTCACTGAGTCAGTTTGAAAGCATAAACCTACCCGTGTTTGTACATCCTAGCCCTAGCCAAGTCATTTTTAAAATGGAAATGTAATTAATAACAGTAATTAGTGATGCTTATTTAGAAAGTACAAATCAATCTGTCATGCATGATTCAAACCACAGCTTCTGGCTATGAAATCTGTCATACCCCGACTGCTAATGGCACAGCACCTGACTACAGTTGTGATCGGTATACTGTACCAGTGCAGTAAACAAAAACGTACTGCTACATTAGATCACTGTGATACAGTCGGGGAAAAAACAGTAACAACAAACTTGACCCTGTGTTATCATCCCAATCAATTGGATTCTATGCTATAGTAAGTATGCCATAGTAAGTGTTATAGTGAGTACCATACAAAATATTACTATGTATGTCTTAGTAAATCTCTAATTGGCTATCCCTATCTACTGAATGAGTCCCTTTTCTGTCTCAGTGGCACTCTGTCTCTTTTTCAAGTGAGAATTGTAAAGTATAAAAAATATGAGTGTTGGTTTGTCTTGTGTGTCTTTGGGTTTGTGTGTGTGTGTGTGTGTAAGAGAGGGAGTCATGTTGGGCACACAGATGGGAGAGCTAAAGATGATTAGAGTGGTATTACATTGTCACTGGGCTGGCACACATCGCTTTAATTACCATGTACAGCAAACACACAACGGCGCTTTAGAGACACACGCATTTATGCAAACAGACACAGACACGCTGAAACACAAATTCAAGCAAACATTAGGCTACGCACAGACACACTAATGTGATGCAGCCCATGCAGTTACACTCAAGCACCCTTTATACATCGATTTTGACTCGTACATTAAACTTGACCCTGAGCGTTTTTTGTCTAGTGAGTTCACCTTAGAAATCCAGTGTTTTTTGGTTTAGACAGTCATAATTATACCCATTTTTTAAAAAAAAATCAAATGTTACTGAGGCTCAAGATGGTAACCTGCCTTTTCTGCCCCTCTGTATGTAGCTATAAAGCATCTTATGGATATTACATCTGCAAAAGTATTGGACCCCCTACACATTACACCAACAGGAGCTTTTATGGCATCGCATTATTAATGAAAACGCATTAATATGGAGTTGGTCCTCCCTTTGCAGCTATAACAGTTTCCGCTTTCTTGGGAAGAATTTCTACAAGATTTTGGAGTGTGTCTGGCAAGATTTTTTCCCATTTAAAGAAGAAGAAGATTTGCGAGGCCAAACACTGATATTGGTTGAGAGGGCCTAGCTCGCATTTTCTGTTTCAGCAATACGTAACTGGGTACCAAGGTGCCACA
>JAMQGT020008583.1:0-43556 GCA_024447675.2 Pterophyllum scalare
TGGTCACTTGAGGCTGGCTTCAAAAGCAAGCAATCTCCACAGACTCCCAAGTTAAAGTAACTCAACTTTGCAGTATATTTACAGCCTGATTTCAAATTTGTGATATTTTTCATAACTGACCTGTTTTTTGACCAGGATTTGACCTTCAGCACAATATCTCTAAAATTAGAAGCATCCTGTTTCAAAGTGATGCTGAGAAGCTATTCCATGCATTCACTACTTTGAGAGTGGACTACTGTAATTCCTTATTGTCATGCTGTTCTAAAAGCTCCCCCGAAAAGCCTTCAGTTGATCAAAAATACAACAGCACCAGTACTGACAGGCATGAGAAAAAGGCATCATATGTCTGCCATATGAGCTTCTCGTCACTGGCTTCCTTTCAAATCCAGAATTTATATTTAAATTCCTTCTCCTCACATACAAGATCCTGAATAATCAGGCCCCATCATATCTTAAAGAACTTATAGTACCGTATTATCCTGCACTGGAGGTACTGCAGGCTTACTTGTGCTTCCTAGAGTTTCTAAAATTAGAATGGGAGGCAGAGCGTTGGCTTTCAGGCCCCTCTACTGTGGAATCAGCCCCCAGATTGGATTGGGGAGACAGACACCCTCTCGACTTTTAAGTTTAGCTTAAAACTTTCCTGTGTGCGTGTCTCTACGCTTTCCTTTTTTCTCTTGTCTTTCCCTTCACCCCTAACCGGTTGCAGCAGATGACTGATCCTCTCTCAGCCTGGTTCTGCTGGAGGTTTCTTCCTGTTTAAAGGGAGTTTTTCCTTCCCACTGTTGCCAAGTGCTTGCTCATAGGAGGTCACCTGAGGTTTGAGATTTTTCCTCTAATATTTTAGGGTTTTTACTTTACCATATATAGCACCTGGAGGCAACTGGCCATTAATCCAAATACAGTCACATTCGGTTTGAAAAGGAAAGCCAAAATGGTTCCTGTCCTAAGGCTTCACAAAGCATTACTTCCATCTTTTATATACGGTCTGAGATAGTAACCAATTAATTTGCTCCAGCATAAAATAAAACATATCGCAATGAAATGCATGAAGCTTGATGTGATATTCAATTTCAATTGTGGTGTGTTCATACCCTCAAACAGAAACAACTAAAAGAAAAAAATAGTCAATAACAATAGGCTGGACTCGTTTAACAATAATTTTTAAAAAGCGATTTGGATTTTTCTTATAGAATCCCAATCATTAGACACATTTCTTTTTTTTTTGTGGATGTTATCAATCAAATATGATCAAGATGGGCCCACTCAATCCTTAGAAAGCAAAGAGGTGTGTCAAGCAAGGAATAACATCACTATACATCAGGAGTCTGGCCAGCTGTTTAAGTAAACGGTATTTATTGTCCTTTTAATCTGCATCAACTCCCAACTGTGTGTCTACTTGGCTCACGTTGTGTTGCACTTCACACCCATAACTATAGCCCAAACCCTATTTTGACCTTAGCACCGTGTGCCCTGATTACATACTGTCTGGACGCAGCCGAAGCAGTGTTTGTATTTCCTGTGGCCAACTTAGCAGCTCTGTAACAAGGTCCATGACCGATAGGTACAATTAGGCGAGTAGTAAGAATGGAGGGGAACGTAATAGGAGAATAACCAGTATTAGAATGGAGAGAAATAGGTGGTCAGAAAGAGAGAAGTGCAAAAGAATGTAGAAAGAACCAAAAATGATGAATGAGGGGACAGTGAAGAAATAAGAGAAACAGCAAGTGTGGTACAATGGGGAAGATGTAGGAGAGCGAAATATAACAATTAAGAGAGAGAGAAAGATAGAAGAGGAGAAAAGGAAACGAGGCATCAGGAGGGGGGTGTGAGTGCCCTGAAGCCGTTCCCTTCAGTAGCACTAATTTAATTGCCTTGTTAAGACAGATGTGGGTTGCTTCCTCTTGATTGGTTGATTAGGCAGATCAGGCCTGGAAAGACAGGCTCTCAGACTTTTAACCCAGACACACACACACACACACACACACACACACACTGGCTTCTGCACACAAGTTTGCATGAAGGTATGAATGTGTTTGCATTTTTTAATAGTGTGGCATATGACAGTCACATAAAGCACAAAAATGCATTTATAAAAGCACAAGAACACACTTTAAATTTATCACCCTGGTTCAAGCACACACACACACACACACACACGCACACACACACACACACACACACAGATTAGCTCATTCATGCATCCACTGTAGTTCATTAATGAGAACAGAGACCGCACGGCCTCCATGCATGTGTGTGTGTTGCATGCAGCGTGCAGTTCTAGTGTACACTGCATGCCTTATGTAGACGCAAGGGTGAGTGTGGAGTAGCAAAGCTTTTAGTTTGCTGACTCTTAAGAGTCATTTCAGTCCCACGTGGAGACCACAAACACTCACACAATATACAAAACACATGCACAAACACACACACAGACACAAAAATGGTTAGTTATGTGACCTCTATGTCAGTCCACCCACGCTGACTCGCTCTATATACCCATGGATATGTCCATTACAAACCTTCACAAGAAGTTAATTTCCCATGAGTCTCTTTCTCTGTGCTCCCTCTGTCCTGCATTGTTCAGCCACTGCAGACACTTAAAATCAAATCCAATCAAATATATTGGACTGTATCCCTCATTAGCCATTTAATATTTACACTGATATATGCTTGATTAAAACTGAAGCATGAATACCGAGCTACTTCAGGGAAACTGCAAAAAGAGAAGTACATTGCACCTAAACATTTCGGTTTAGCATGAAAACTTGAAGTGATTGTCTCAAAGTGGAATTAAATGATAAACATCTGTCATGTAATTAAATCACATTGTGTTGCTTGTTATAAGGTGCAGCAGACAGGACTAACCAGAGCATTAAATAACTGAGATAGTGGCACTGGTAGATTTATCTATTTCTCTCATTTGTGTCATTTTAGACTCAAAGGTTCGCTCATTAGCGGCTCTCTCCACCTGCCTGTCTGAGTAGCACTCACCGAAGAGTGTGTGAAATATTACCACACTCAGCTCCTTAGTCAACAGTTTATGTTGGAGCTCTCTGCTGGTTTCTGCTGCCACATCCACAGAAAGGAGAGAGTGCAGAAAGAATGGAGGACACTGGTGGGGAGAAGGGTATCAGAGACATACAGTAGTGGCAGAAGCCAGGGAGTGGAGGAAATATGGGAGTACAAGAACAGGGGAGAGAGAGAAGAAATAATTGAAAGGCAGCTAGGGAGAAGAGGAGACGGGATGGTGAAGGTGGTGAGTGAGTGTGGGAGAAATGAGGAAGGAAGGAAACAAGAAACCACAAGAGAGAGAAAACAGATGGGAGGAGAAATAGAAATGCAGAGACTGTATTTAGAAAGTAATATGAAACAGATGTAAAGCCCACTAGTGACTCACCTGGTGCTGGTGTGTGTGTGTGTGTGTGTGTGTGTGTGTGTGTGTGTGTTTTCTCTAATGAGCTTTGCTGCAGAGGCATCATCAAAGCATTTTTTAGACATCCTTATATCACCATCAAATTAATTTGATTCTCTGATATAGCTGATGTGAAATGTGGACCATTAGGCAGTTGTTTGTCTTTATCTCAGTCCACTGGTATTGTTCACATACTTAAGTCCCGATGCAAAGTTCAATTTAAAATGTTTTACTGAAAACAACAACATGTTGTGAGGGATTTGATGATTTATTTCTTAGCATTTGCATTTCATGTCTGAAATTTTTCTTTGCACAGCACTGAAACAACTTCCAGCACAACACTCTGCAAAATGTATCTGATTATTCGGACTGAAAAAGGTGAGTATAAAACTAGTACTAAGCAGAAGAAAACAGAAGGTTTCGATTCAAGAAAGTCAAATTTTGAACAGATCAAGTTGGGTTTTGATGAATAATCATGAGTATGCTAATGCGAGTTTTTCCTAAACTATGCTATTTATTTTTATTTGAAGGGACTGATAATACTCTTTAGCTCATCCACTTTCAGAAAAATGCACCAAACATCACAAAGTTTGGTGCATAGCACATGCACCTATAATCTACACCTATAATCTGCATCTAGGTGAATAATCTCCAAGGTTATGCATAACGTAACTATTCACCTAGACGCAGAGCGAGAGCAGCAACAAATACATTATATGGACAAAAGTATTGGGTCACATCTCTTATTCTTTGAATTCAGGTGTTTTCAGTCCCATCACCAAGCATCTACACATGCAGCCTGCCTTTGCAAACATTTGTGAAAGAATGGGTCGTTCTAAGGAGCTCAACTTTTGTGGTCAGTTCTTTCTTGATATCTTTGTTGTTCGGTATTTAGTACTGAGTTTATCAAGCCTTAGTTCTAGTTTTGTGGGTTCTGTTCTTGGCTGTTTACTTTCTTTCAGTCAGCAGGTCTTCCCGTGTGTTCCCTGTGCCTTGTCAGGTTTTCATCTGTTTGTGAGTCTGTTCTTTGCTACTTCCTTGTCCCCCTTGTCTTGTTAGGGTGATTCTGTTCACCTGTGTATTGTTTTCCCCAGCTGTGCCTCGTGTGTGTATTTAAGCCCTCACGTTTGTTCAATTCCTTGTTGCAATAAAGCTGAGTTTTTGAGTTTATGTTTGCCTCCGGAGTCCTGCATTTGGGTCCACACTATGCCACATTTACCTGTATTTACAGCGTATCACACTTGATGTGCTCTTGTCTATATAATTTAATATAATCTGATATCATTTTGAGATGTGTCACTGGGCTTTCTTTGTACCCAAAATCACCTTGAAAGGTCGAGAACCCTCCACCAAAACAAACAGCATGTAGTCTGCTACTATATGACACATAAAACAAGCCAAATGTCATAAAACAACATGTGAAGATGAAGCTGGAAAGGCCAGAGCCAGTTTGATGAGTTGAAAGCTAAAATGTTGCTTGTGTAATGTTGGTATCAGTAAATTTTGATCTCTTCTGCAGTAAAGGGGGAAGCACATGTGCAGCTTTTCAGAGCAACTCCTCTTGAGACTTCAGGCTTTCCAAAGCAGCAGCGGAACAGATATGGGAATAAGGGGCTTTTTCTTTGCCTATATTTAGAATGCATTTCTTTAATATATTTATAAAGTGTACTTCATTGCTTTACTCCCTGTCAGCGGTGCCTCGACACATTTGGGTCAAGTACACGTAAACCTTTTCAAACCTTACCTGATCTATCCGTTATCACTGTGGGACAGTGCAGGAGCCTGTTGGATGAACTCCAGGATTAAAACTCTATTTAACTGCTATGATTTATTTTTTTTTAGCTTCATTAAATGGTTGACTGTTGGGGGTTATTATGGTTTTTAAAAAGCTCAGTTAGCATTCATTTGTGTGAGTGCGTTTCTACTCCTCAGGCAGGGGTCCAGAGCTCATCTTGAGCTGCTATGGCAACTAGGCTGGCACCCCTACTGCTGCTTCATGGCAAGTGCACAAACCCACAAATACACACTCGCACACTGGAGCTATAGCCACAAGGCTCTTTCAGTGACACACGCAGCAGGGAAACTCTGTTTTCTGCCTAATTACTCGGGATTTGGTGCAAAGGGCTCGGGAACAACTGGGAGACAGTTCAGCGTGATATAATGACAACACGCAGTGAGGTTTCTTTAAACATCGTGATAGGCTCCAAAAACATGTGGCCATATTTGGGGAAGGAACTGGCCTTTGATATTCTTTAAACACATAAAGGCACCGTTTGCAAGCTGCCTCTGGAAGTGAAAATCTACAACATCCAGTGTAGGATTCTGTCCGGCTATCTTGGAGTAGAATATTAAGTACGGTTTGATTAAAAAACAAACAAACAAAACAAAAAGCCTTTGCTGTTTTCACTTTATGGTAAAAAATACAGAGCATTCACTGCTCTAGAAACCAACATGTTTCTGTCCGGATGAGTCACTTCCATTACTAATTCAGCATGGCTCATCCCAAACCACGATGCATCGCTATTATCCGTGACAGCTGTGTTAACGCAGTTCACCCTCCTGGCAGCCGTTCCTGCTCAGCTAATCTGCAAACCATTCAATTTACCCTCCAGATGTGTCATAGTAATTAGTCTCTATATTAGATGATTATGTCAGTAAACTGCCCACATCACTGCTGTTGTTACTGGCAAAAACACAAGGGAGTAGCACTGAGCGCACACGCTGCTAATGTCTGATTTTCACATAGTAAAATGCACAGAAGCACAAAAAAATTCAACCGTGTGGAAATCTATTGATGTAGATACATGTGAGTAAAGGAGATTTATTATGGATGTGTTATGTAATTGATCTATATGTGTTTGTACAGCCTTACCTGCACAATTAGCTCCACAAAAAACAAAACAAAACAACAAAACATCCCCAATGATTTTAATATGTTTTACTTTCTCATCTGTACTTTTTGAAGCATGGGCTGGAGTCTATCCCAGCTGCCATAGGGCGAGAGGCAGAGTACACCCTGGACAGGTCGCCAGCCTGTCGCAGGGCTAACACAGAGAGACAGACAACCATTCACAACTATGGACAATTTAGAATCACCAGTTAACCTAACCCACTAACTGCATGTCTTTGGACTGTGGGAGGAAACTGGAGTACCCGGACAAAACCCATGCAGACACGGAGAACATGGAAACTCCACACAGAAAGGCCCCATCCAGATGGTGGATTCAAACCCAGGACCTTCTTGCTGTGAGGCAAAAATGCTAACCACCGTGCCACTGTGCTGCCCATCTTAACATCAGCTGCAATTATTCTTAACACTGAACTGTAATTACATAGTTACATAGATAAAAAAAATTCCATTTGCCCAATATTTTTATTGTTCCTTGTTTTATTTTAGTACTCATCAATGACCATGCAGGAGGAGTCACTTGAGGGGGTGCATATTGCAGCCCAGCAATTAAAGTAAATTGCTGTAAAGTAAGTAAAGCCGTATCAGTATATAAATCAACTGAAAAATTGAAAGACTGGGAGATTAAAAACCTGAGCTCCTCAGCAAGCCTAAGTGTGTGGCACAGCCGAGGAGGTGAGAATGCGCGAGCTGTCTCTCTCCGTAACACATCAGCTGGTAGCTGCACAGTAACCCAGCTGAAGAGGGAGTGCATGTGTGCCTTGCTCTAGTTGGTAGCCACACCACCTGTCGATACACTAAGGATTTATATGGCCATGTGAGACATTCACAGCACTTTATTCAGCTGTTGCTGTTAGCAACGAAACAGAGTTAGTGGAAGTTTTATTTTCCCGTGTGCCACTGACCCACTACTTACTCGAGTAGGTTGACGCCACTTTCAAAGAAACATGACTTGTTTATTTAAACTGTAAAGTTAGGAGGGACATGCTGGTCTAAATATTGTGATAATTACTGGATCACAAAGTCAGTGTGTTTCCTAATATGCTATACCTATGCTGAAACAGTCAAATGCCTCGAGGGGTATCAACTCAACTAATCGAAAAAACAGAAATTACAAATGAATCCAAAATAGAGCCCCATTGATATGAGATTTTTAAGACTGATATTGTCTTCCAGACATATGAAACATAAACAGATTTTCCTAACATTTGTTGTGTAGTTATTTACTCTGCCCACTCTTCTCAGATCAGCTGACTGTGTTTGTGACTTCCAAATACGTGTTGCAGAGTGCCTCTGGTGGACAAACTATGCAATGCCAACACATAAACTTGGTTGGAGGCTGTTTTTCCCATCTCTCTACCCTTTAAATGCTAATTTACTAGCTGTTATAAATGCTGATACCAATAATTCAGCAAATAGCTAATATTGGCCCACTGACCTATCAGCCCACCAATAGGTCAGTGGGCTGATATTTATCCACAATGAGGCAAAGAAGGCTGTCCCAGTTCGAAGGCTCCTCCAAATGTGGCCCACATTTGTGTCCGACTTTTCCTGGGAATTTTAAGGATGTGTTGAAGGTGACAGCCAAATGTATTAAACAGCTGAACTAGCAAACTAAAACTATGTATAAAGTAGTAACAAAAGTTATGGATTGTGGTTTACATTGTTGGCTAAAAATGTAGATAAATTATTAGCTAAAATAGCTAGATACTATGATAAACCATCTAGCACTTGATATTGCCAGCTAAAGATACTGACAGGGCTTTCAAATTGTTTTGGAGTAGCAGGGGGGACATGCCAAAGTAGCAGGCACCTTATGACCGAGACCTTTGTTGTCCTCCATGGGTGTCACCCCCGCCCACACTCCGTATCCAGGTCATAACCTCATCTGATCTGACAAGTACATATAAATTGTATTTGTCGGTTCAAATTTTTTTAAAGATGAAGAAAAATGGAAAACAAATGCAGTCAATTATGCTCTTATCACATTTATTACTAAAAAAATAAATAAATAAATAAAAAGCTATTGACATGTCTCTTGTCATTTCTTTGTTAACAAAACAATTACATTCACTATTGAGGCAGTGATCTGTCCAAGTTGTCTGTCCATCCAGGGACCTGCAAGGTAAGAGGTCTTAATAGATCAGAAGGAAATGGAAGCAGATTTTTGTCTTGACTGGGTACAAATAGACTAAGAAGGATACAATACATGTAAGTAAGTTAGATTACAAATTACTTTATTAGTTACTTTCAACAGCTGCCATTGTTGTGCCAAAAAGTGATCGAGTGCAGTCAGCATGATTTATGAAGGGCTTATATATAACATGAAGAAATAACCTGTTTTGCAAGAATCTCTAGGAGTCTGTGTTATTGTACCTACATTATAATCAATCCAGTATTTTTTGACCACTTCAAATATCTTTATAGAACTGTGATGTTATAATTGTTGTGATTTCTGCAGCCTTCTGAGCCAGATTTCTATTTAAAAAGACATTTTTAATGTCAATGACAGTTTTTACCTTCATAAAAAAATGAATATATAAGTCACTTTTCCAAAAACTGAGTGCAGCTTCTACCTTGTGATAGAAATGCTGTTTCTCACGCACAATGACCTGATATCATTCATGAGAGAGATGTTAGATACATTATTAACAGATTATAGGTCAACAAGTCATTTAAATACAGCCATTTAAATACGGGCAATCGTTTTTTGGCAAACACCGAAAATTGCTCACGATCACTTTTTGGCACAACACTTTGTCGCCAGCACAGAGTGCACAACTAACCTTGATATTGTCATCTTTAGTTGACACAGACTCACAATAGTGTCTGTATTTCAGCTAGAAAACGCGCATCTCTCTCCTCCCTCCATTGTTTACATTTGTGTGTCTGTGTGCTGTTGTTGTCCTCGTGATAAAAACTGGACGCAACTGTCGGTCAGACCCCGAGACGCAAGAAGAAAGAAAATAATATATTTTTACTGAGAAAAGTGACAAAAAAGTAACGCACAGTCACCTGGATAAATAACTTTAATCTGATTACTGGACTGCAAATAGTAACGCGTTAGATTACTCGTTACCGAGAAAGTAGTGAGATTAGAGTACTGACAACACTGCTTATATGCAATGCATCTCAACAATGTTATGGTTTAATTTTAAATAATTTTGAAAGTTAATCCTAAAGTACAGAAGCTATTCTAGTGGATATTATTTTATCTCAAACTTGCCCCTGAACGAACAGCACGGTCGACTACGAAATTCATCATCAAATCATGTAGACGAATCATTCCTCTCTCATCTGATCATTAGAAGTCTATTCTTGACATTGTATACCTAGATTAATTACTTTCAACCTCGGACGTGGGCTTGAACCATTTCTTAAGCCCAGTCATCTGGTCCCCATGCCTGGCGGCCACTTGTGACGGCTGCTGTTTTCTCTTATTTCTCTTACATGCTTGAGAAGCCATGACGGCAGCAGACGATATGAATAGTCACACGGCAGTCGTGAACCAATCAAATGGCTCAGATTGAAAGAATGTAAATATTGCCGCTTGCGTCCACATGGCGCTGGAAATGGAGACCGCGGATGGTGCAAACATTTTTTTTTTAGGAAAATTAAAAAAGTGGTGGAGTAGGTGGAAAATGCGCCTGGCACCGGCATAATTTGAAAGCCCTGACTGATTAGCATTTGAAATACATCAATGTATGTAAATAGTTAAAATTGTTAGCTAAAAGTAATGGAGAAAATAGTGGCTTAATATTTGAAATAGTAAGCTAATAGTTCTGGATAAACAGTTGAGGCAGTTTGCTGAACATAACTGATGAATGTAAGCTAAATTTAATCACTAAGAGTAAATGGTAAGCTGAACTTTGTCCAGATTCAGTTTACAATGGGCATATTAGAACCTAAGAAGCTGTATTGACGAATGGTTTCTTGAGCCCATCTTACATGATTTTGGATAGAAAGATTGGGAACCTGCAACAAGAGGCTCTCATGTGGTTAAATGAGAAAACTAGCATTCGTTGACCCTTTGATATTATGTATTCAGACTAAAACCCTCTATTGGATCACCAAGGGGACTTATGGAACGCCTCAGCAGGATGAGGTCATTTAATTTTACAGGCCTAATGTTAACAAGCTGCAACATCATCCATCTTTGCCACATAAACATGTTTCCTGCCTTCAGAAAGGGCTATGCTCATCATCTGTTCTCTGTGATGAGACAGCATCATCATCATCATCATCCTTCTGCTTTTGAATTGCATTGTAAATGCACATCTGTGTATGCTTTTGTGTGTGTGTGTGTGTGTGTTTGCATTTAGAGAGAATATGTGTGCATACTCTCATGTAAAACAGTCTTTGGTCCTTGCGAGGATGTTTGTGCAAGTTTGTGTGTGTCCCAGAGAGCCACAGACTGATAATTGGTGATGACTCATCCGGACCTTTGTTTATTATTTCACGTGTAGAGAAGGAGAAAGAGTGCGTGAGAGAGCAAGAGAAAAGGGAATTAGAGGTGTATTTGGACAGTTTTACTTAAATGTGGGGGTCAGATGGTATGTTGGTGCATGGTGTGTGTATGCGTGTGTGTACGTGCGTGCGTGTATTTATGTGCTGGCCCAGGAGATGTTTTTGCCTCCCACAATCCCTGAGAAAGGCGATAGAAGAGCTGTTATGTGCGAATCCACGTATAATTGGTATTAGTCTAAATACATTCATTAGGACAAAACAGACTTCAGTAAAAATACAGTTTATTTTGTGAAGCTAAAATTAGACAGTGACCCAAAGCCTGTGGGGGACCATTAAAGCTCTCTGAAAAGATTTCTGCACTTTTAAAAGGGGTTCCTCTTCAACACACATGTGGCATCGAGTGGGAACTCACATCATGTTAAATCTCAAAAGAACAAAGTGTGTTACTCATTACACACATTACAAGTTTCCTAAGAACATTTACACAAGTGTTTAGAATGATCAGCGGTCACTGACAAACCAAACTAAAACCAAATATTGAACAACATGAATGCATCAAATAAGCTCGTTTAGATAGCCAAGAGTAGTACCTGTGTGTGTAGCATGACTTCCTCAATACAGACATCATAGAAATGTAATACATGGTTTCATAGAAATGGTTTCATAAAGACAGCACAAGATAAATAAATGTGGGTTCAAATGTTCTAATACTCATAACTCATTTTATACAGATCTGAACAATTCAGTAAAAGTCTAATTTTCTCTGTTTTCCTCATTTTTGTTCTGTATATAGAATAACACTAACTTGTTTTTGATTGTTGGTCAGGAATAATTAATGCTTGTTGTAAATATAGCAAGACTTCTGGGGTTGATCAGTACTGTACACCAGATGAACCAGGATTTTCTCATCCACTGAGTTTTTTTGATAGTACACAGAAATACAACTACATGAATGACAGACTGAATATCCTGAGTGATATCCATTACATTAATCTAGTAAAAAGAACCTTGAAATGCCTGTAACAGAGCCATACACTGAAATTTTTATTTCTAGTTCAGAGATGGATAATACTGCAGATCATCATGGCATCTTTGTTGTATTTCCCAGGCTCCCATCTTGATTTGATTCATATCTCAGTTGCAGTGCCCGCTGACACTGCAGTGGCTTCCTTTGTCTTATTGTACTCTTTGTGCAACAGATGATTAACATGTATAAAAAAAAACCATAAAAACTCATTTTAAAGCCTGTTGTAGCAGTGCTGATTATAAAATTTTGTCTCAGGGATGGTGAGACTTAATAAATGATTTCTTAGACTGATGATATAATGTGATATATTTTGTTAATGCCTTGAGGGGGATGCCCTTTCATTTGCTCTCCTCAGCATGGAGAGAGAAAAACACACACAACAGGAGTTTCTCTTTCTCATCCATTATGAAAAAAAAAACATTTGTTGACATACAGTACTGTGCAAAAATCTTAAGCCATCCCTAATTTCTTGTAAATAATAAATGGTCTTGAGCAATAGCTCCTCGGGCTGTCTGAAGGTCTTTCAAAGTTTTTCTTTCATTGGCTGCTTTTTCACTCATTTTTAGTCTAGCCCTGGTACCTGACCATTTTAAGAGGAATGCTTTTTTTTTTTCTTTTTTTAAAAGGATGAACCACTGTTGTGTCTACACATAACGGACAAATTAACAAAGAACCAATTTTAAATTGCATCTTTAGGCAATTTGTTACTAGCAGCCTGATGCAAAAACACATCATATGTTCTCGTTTCTTTAGTTGAATCTATAAAAGTGCCAACGATAACACAGTTTGACAGACATAATATAGTATTTTTGCACCCACAAAGTGATTCCCAAAGAGCTATTGGCTGAAAACTTGGCATATCTCAGCATGGTATGCAGTATTAAAAATTTTGAGGAAACCGGACAAATGGAGGAGAAAATAAGAAGTGCCAGGCCTATAAAAAAAAAACAACTATCTACAGCAGATGAACATTATCTAAAAGTTGTGTCCTTAAGAAACAGGAAAAACTTGAAAAAAGACCTGACACAGGACCTGAGAGATGCATCTAGCCATTCAGTTGATCCATCTACTGTTCACTGTGGAAGGGTGACTGTCAGGAATCCATCCTTAAAGAAGGGAAACAGGAAGGGAAGTCTGAGGTATGCCAAATTGCACAAGAACTGGACTGAAAATCAGTGGTAGCAGGGCTTACAGAGTGATGAATCAAATTTTGAAATTTGGTGGAGGCTCTGTTATGGTTTGGGGCTGCATTTCAGCCAGTGGTCTTGCCAAAATTAATGAAATTATGAACACAGAAAAGTATCAGATTTTGATCCATGATGCAATACCATCTGAAAAGCGGTTGACTGGCAAAAGCTTCATTTTTCAGCATGACAATGATCCCAAACACTGCCAATGCAGTAAAAGGACAGAAAGACACAATGGAACACTATCAGTCATGGACTGGCCTCCCTGGAGCCCATACCTCAATATTACTTGACAGAGAACAGAACAAAAGGCAGCCAACATCCAAAGAAGAGCTTTGAATGTCCTTCAAGATGCCTGGAGAACTATTCCTGAAAACTACTTAAAGAAATGACAAGAAAGTTCACCAAAGAGAGTTCAAGTTGTGTTGTAGAATAAGGGTGGTTATACTGACTTTCCCACTCTGCAGTACAAACTCTGCTTTTGCCTTTTTCCATGTATCCAACCTTTTTCATCTGACATATCCCAACAGTCCTGAGGGGTATACTACGAGAGAAATTCAAACCAGACTAATTTTCTTTGCCTTAGCTGGCTTGACAAAACCTAAAGCCCTGGTCAGAGATGAGTATCACAACAATGGTTATCAACTTTCTCTGTTAAGCTGGGCTCTCTGCATCAGGGTCACTGCGTGCTCACATAAAAAGGGGCACATTTAGGGAAAATGTTACTCTTCTTCTGCATAAAATGATCCCTATGAGTGCAGCCTACTCCAATCAGAAACCTTAACAGATGATGTTGATAAAACGATGATAAAAATCTTTAAAAACATCAAACAATATAACAGTAAAGTGCAACAATGTTGCCAATAAGACAAGAAATTAATGTGGCACACAGAGCAGTAAAATCTACATTTTAATTTGTGTTAATTATTTTAACACTGAGTGCTGCTGTTTACTGTCCTGTAGCATAACACTGGTTATGTGTTCAGCATAAGCTAACATGGTAACTCGCTAACCCATTAATCTCAGCTTGTAGTACACCCCTCTGGACCGAAAAAACTTTTCCTCTGTGACACCCTTTGTCTTCAAATTTCTCAATAATTAGTCCATGACTAGTAGCTGACTACAGTATTCTTAGCAATGATTCTTTTTAACAGCTGTTAGTGACCAATTTCCCCAATTTACCTATTTTGCTAGCAGTGTTGTTTATATATTTATGTAATTTGGTGGCGTCATTTGTGACATTTATGAATTTAGCTAGCTTCTGTACAGTACTTGTTATCCATCCTGTTTAGCTTCATTTGTTTATGCATGCTGTTAGCTAGTAATTCCAACTATTAACTCTACACTTAGCAAGTTATCCCCGTTTATTCACTTTTTACCATTTTATCTTTTTTAGTCATTTCTGCTTATCCAACAGTTGAGCTCATCTTTTCACGTACCTCCAGACCAGCCTACTGCAGAAGTGCCCCTGGTTGGGAATCACTGCTGCAGACTAACACCTGTGACCCGGTGCAGTAGGCCCATATTGTCTGGCCGACGTCGGGCCTGAACCTTTTTACTGTGCAAGTCGGTCCATTACTCTACAACCTGCTGCTCAGGAAAAGGCTTTTTTTGAAACTACTGGAGTTTCCTTTCTGCACAGTGTAGCCGTTAAACTTGTCAGTTTCTTCTAGCACAAGCTGTACATTCATACTGTGTGGAGAGCAATTTACAGAACAGGACAGAACTGTCATCAACCTCTAGTTCAATGCCATCAGAACCGAGTCTCAGAGCTTCCTCTCTTCAGTGTGCTGCTATTAAACTCATCATGCTCAAAGCTCAGGTTATTATGTGACCTGGATATCATTAGCAGCTTCTCGCGCTTACTGTAGTCACGCCTCGCTGTCACAGACTGTGGCACATCCAAGAGCTGCTCTCCTTGTTCTTCTCTATCCTCCAGCCGCTTGTAGCCTTTAGTGCTGCCCCTATTGCCGCTGTTACTACGGCTGCTGTTGCTGCGGTCCAGTCGGGGCCAGCTGGGGTGCTTCCGCTGCTCCGGGTTCACACTAAGCATGCTCGGCCTGCGCTCCAAGTCCAGAGATTTGGAATGGCTGTTGAGCATGTGCAGAGAGGAATTGGAGCCAAAGTCACTCTTTGCTGCTCCCGGAGAAAGCCAGCAGCCTGAGGTAGAGGAGGGAGCAGGGGAGAGGGAGGATGAAGATAAGGAGGAGCAGCGTGATGAGGAGCAGGCGGAGTTACTCCTGTGTAGGCCTGGCGGTTTGGAGGCCTTGGCAACAGATGCCATGGGAACCACCAGAGACTCCATAGAGGTCAGAGGCTGCGACCTCTCTCTGTCTCTTCTCTCTCCTCCTCTCTCCTCTTCAGTTATCGCCTCCATCTCTGGTTCATCAATAACACAGTTGTTGAGTTTTATAACAGGGAGCGTAAATGCAGAGATAGAGGAGGAGACAATAGAGCGTGCGTGGTGTCCTCCCTTTTCTCCATCTCCATCCACTGACCACTGGTGACGCATGGAATCCGAATGAGCCAGCCCGATCCCAGGGCCACAAAATGAGCGATCCTTATAAAGAGGTGCCAATAGCCCTGCAAAGTTACAATCCATCTTAGCCTGCTCTCTACGTCTGTGAAACTCCTCATCCCCTAACAACACCTCCTCCTCTTCTGTAGAACATCTCCCCCCTCCAGCAATACTTCCAGCACGAGAGGAGAAGGCTAGAAGGGAGTTGCTAGCTAACCGTGCTGCAGCATCGCTGCCGAAGGCCCGAAGATCTCCAGCTTCTCTTGCACAGGTACTGTTCCAGTTTTGGTGCTGCTTTTGCTCTTTCTGCCTGAGGCGATGGATATCGATGACTGTGGAGTACATGTCTCTCATATGGATGATCTAATGCAAATGAGAATCATATTATTGGAAGTAGCAGAAGTAGAAGCAACAGCATTCATTTTAGATTACCTGAAAATATTTGAAGCATTTCATTAAAACACATTGTGCATGTTGGAACCATGTGGCCTTGGGGGACATGTTTCTCACAAGGATTACCAGTAAGGGGAAGGGAGAAGGAGAGGGCTAATTGAATCAAGGGAGAGAAGACAAGAGCATGAAAACAGAGGGAATTTGATCAGGGGGGAAATTGTAGAGCTAAAGGTGGAGGGAGGTTGGTCTGCATGTTATGCAGATGATGAATATGGATGACTGCAGTGAACATGCCCTTCATTTTGTAGAGAGTGGAGGAGGAACAGAAATGAGAAACAGTGACAGGGAAGTAATATTAACTACAAATTCTGACTTTTGAATTTCTGTTTGAAATATACCTAAAAACCTTTTCTGAGCCAGATTGTGCAGAAACTGAAGTTACATGACCCACAAAAACCACCCAACCTCTCTGTTTCCCATAGGGTATCTTAGTATTTCACTGTGTGCATGTGAATGCGATGATTTCAGCCTTACCTTGGTCTCTCTGTCCCTGTTTTCATGAAGTATGGCATTAGCACAGATGAAGATAAAAATCCCGATGCCCATGGTGAATGGTCCGAGCATCTTCATCCTCTCAGAGTGAAGATGCTGTTCTAGGAATCGCATCAGAGCGCTCCCAGTCTCCTTGGAGGGCGTACCTAAAACCACAAAACGGTGAGCAGATGAGCCAGAAGAGTAAAAAACTTTAACAGCAGGTTTGTAGTCACCCTGTCCCACACCTTGCCCATCGTGGCTTGCGTTGGCTACATCCTTTTCTGTCTTGACTCCAGTTCCTCCTCCAGTGAGCACGGTTTTACTGTGAGGCCAGTAACCTAGTGTCGCCATGCCAATCCCTATGGCTAAGATGATCAGTCCCAGCAGGAGGAAAAACCCAGATGCTGAGTAGAGACGGAGCCTACCTCGCACCACTACAACATCGGTGCGCCGCTTCCTTTTCCTTAATAAAAAAGGACAGAAAGAAAACACAATCAACATTTTGGAGGCAATAAATTAACTGCAATGAACATACAAAAATGTCCAGAGATTGCAGAAGCATTTTCACTGACACACAGCACTATATTGGGCCCATGTCAGCTTTTATGAAAATCACCTAGGGGCGGCCTCAGGGGTGGGGTGTCCCAGGCCTGGCGATGTGGGTGGTGCGGGCCGATGCTGAGAGCGGGCGGAGTCCTGGCGCTTTAGCTTGGCCAAGCCTGTTAGCACACCTGCTGCTGCAGTCATTCTTTACCTGCAGATGCAAATTCAGAGTTAATGACTTTCAAATTCTATTGTCCAATCAGAATCCAACATTACTGGTATTGAGCTTGCTGCTGAGAGATTGAAGCACACAATTAAAAGATGCTGCTGAAACACTCTTTAAAAACAACAACAACAGATAACATGTATGTGATGTAGGTACACAGAGTATATTCACAGTGGGAAAAAACACAACTGTATTAAAACACACATCTACAGATGCACATGTGTGTTTCAGTATGGTCACAGTCTCTCAGGTACTCCGAATATATGATGTGCAAGACGTAATATTGTACAGCATCACCCGCAGTCATGTAGATTGTGGATTACAGTTCTGTTTTGTGGAATTTAAAGCTGATGTGTCACCTCATTCACAGTGGTGACTTTTTCAAAGCTGTTTTTTTTTTCCTAACTGGGAAAGTGTGTCATGATGAAAGCGTGTTTTAGCATCTTTCCAAGTCCTGGAAATGCTGCTTAAAGTCTAGCAGTGATATAGATGTAAGTGCAGTAAGCAGCACAGCAGTCTCCTCTGCTTATGTTTTGTTTTGCTGCTTGTTGTCAGTCTTCAGGCACAGGATGAGTGTGCACACACATATAGCTGCACGTTCAGTCCTGCAGGATGCTTCTTTACTGAGGTTCTCCTGTGTGTATGACTAAAGACATCAGATATTAAGGAAACAAATCACAAAAACACACTTGGCTTATAATTTGAGTCTCGGGTAGTGACATCCTGTATTTATTGCATTTGTGTGTTTATTGTGGCTCCACTGCCATTATTTGCATTTTTTAAGCTGTTACAGAATGAAAAAATACAGTCTGCAATTCTGTCATAACAATGCAATGAATCATGGTCTCTGGGCTCACCAGCTGCTCATAGGTCTATTAATAGTGATTAAAGGAAGGGGGCTTAAAACACACACAGGCTTATTTTGAGAGCTTTCATTTGGACCTAAATGCTTGTTAATCTGGCCTCACGTGAACATTAGCATCGTCCTGTTGCGCATGATGAGGATTAAAAAGAATGTATTTGTTGCTGAGTGACCTTGGCATTGAAGATAAATGCAAATTTCAGATGAATACATGAAAACAACTCAGCAGTTCAGGGCAAGCTATACTGTAAATTAGCAGTGAATAACAGCTGTTTTTTGTCTTTTGCACTCCTGCTAATTTTACTTCTGGTGTTTTGTGGAGTTGTGGAGTGCCCCAAAGGTAATCAGTAAGTCATTCACCCAGTATACAGGATGTGTGTGATCAAAAAGTTCTGGGAAGCATCCAATCCTTAAACTTGCCCAGAGAGAAAACATCAACTCGTTTTTCAAAATGACCCATCGTTTGTATGCAGGATCACTGCTGCTGATGATAATTAGGTCTCCCTACAAGGCCCAGCATTTTCAGCACTTTGTAGTTGAAGAGGACAGAGTGTCCAAGCCTAAAGGCAGCGTATAAGGTCAAGAATGGGACCAGGAGTATTATACTCCCCCACCACTAAAGACATTGACAAGGTTGTGCGAGGTGAATTTGTGAAGCTGTCAGTGTAGAGCTCTGCTGTAACATCCTGACGTTTGAAGAACTTTCTGAACCCGCACTGTTGTTTTTGCCATCATATGTTGCCACAAGACAGAAAAAACCCCAACTTTTTTTGGCCACATAAACAGTCTTCAGTCCCCACCTGCCCTGCTTCCCAATGTCGACATACCAAAGCACTTCCAGTGAGCAATCTAAAAGTAGCAGCTGCACTGCTATGGACCTTCTCATGGACCATGCGGTGGTCCATGAGAAGGTAATCCTGAACTGGACTTTTTTTTTTCCCCACACTTCACAGAACTTTGTCAACACGTGTAATTTGCATCATGTTGTTAACCCACCAGCTGTACCAGTACATTTTGAGACCTGAACTTTCATGTTTTCCTTAAGTTTGCCTGTTTTATGGACCTTTTTGGATTGTTTCTGAGACGTATGCAACACAGAATGGGAAAACTAGCAAAAGACAGACCAAGAATCCCGCCTGAGCACACAAACAACCAAGCAGTGATGCAATCAAGAGCAACCGGACTTTCCAATACTTCCAATGTTTGTTATCTTAAGTTCACTGTCTACAATGTTTAATAAAATTTAACCAAAAAATGTAGTTTATTGATCAGTTTCTGATGCATAAACTGCAAATAAACATCCCACTATTTTGCCCCAAATCTTCATCCAACAAACCTCTTGGCTGTGAGTGACAAACCCCCACTCAGTGCAGCCTTTTCTGTCGTTAGCCTTTGGCGATAACACTGTGTGGATTGTGAATGATAGTTTCTTGTAAACTAAGTGGAGTTTCCGAAATGTAATCATTTATAAATGTGCAGCTGTCATGGTCCTGGGCCTTTTGCCCACTGTTTTGTGTTCTGGTCATTAAAGTTCTGTTGTTGTTTAATTTCTCCAGTTGTGTTTCTTAGTTTGCTTTTGCCTTAGTTTTATTATGGGTTTGCAGTTTGTGTTTTCTTACTTTAGTTATTTGAGTCATGTTTGTGGGTATTGTTTAGGTATGTTTAGATTCTCAGTTCTTGTGTTTCCCATGTCCTCCTGATCAGTCTGTGTTCCTGTGTCTGTTTGTTCCCCGTGTCTTTATCCGCTGTCTCACGTTTTGTGTTTGATTTCACTTCCCAGTGTTTCCCTGTGTGTTGGGTCAAGTTTGTGTCTCTGTTTCCTCATTTTCACACTTCCTGTTTTAGTTTGAAACTCTATCAATCTGATTTTTTCAAATGCGACCCAGGCCACTTGGATATGTGGTCCTAAATCCGATACGTATCCAATCTTTTCAAATGCACCCTGTGTCTGTACGGCCAGGTCGCATTTATCCGACCTGCACGTCATTGATACTAGACAAACGTCGCTATTCTGCGTCCCGTTACGCGGATGCGGGAAGGAAAACAAACTTACTTCCGCAAACATTGAGCACGCTCGCTACGTGTGACGTTACCGCGTCCTCTACTGCGCATGCGGGACACTTTTAGGATCGTCTGCAGTTCACACACAGATCACATCCAAGTCGCATATATTTGGAAATGTGAACGACTACGCAAAAAAAATCAGATTAGAAAAAAAAAATCGGAATTGGGCCACTTCAGGCTGCAGTGTGAACGTAGCCTAAGTTTAGTTCTTGTTTCTCAAGTTCTGCTTTGGGGTCCTCTGCCTGCTGGCCAAAGCAGTACATGACAGGAACAAGTGACCACAGTAATTGAAACAAAACAAAAAACAGACACAGTGTGACATCTTCCACTAAAAAATTTATGGAAAAATAAACGAAAATAGATAAATTAAATATTTTTTGTGGGTTGTTTGTTTTTTTGCATGTTAAATTTTAAGAAACAAAAAAAAGTAAGTTTATTTTGGACTTGCCACCAGTGTCCTGCATTTTGATCACCTCTTCCTCTGGAACCATTACACAGGAGGACTGACAGTTGTAATATTGCTGAATGATGGTCAAAATGTAATTTTTGTTGGTTTTAAAGGCTAAAACAGATCTGAGTTGTCCTCAGATGTGCCCTGTTACCTGAATCCTTTCTACCACCATACAAAGCTGCAGTAGAACAGATATGGTGTAGTAGGGAACACATTTGTTTGGCAAGTAAAGGTTGTTGGTTCAATTCTAGCCTGAGACACAAATCTCCTTTAGGGATGTATCAGGAAGGCCATCCGGCATAAAAGAGCTCTGCCAAAAAAAACATGCAAAGCTAACCGTAGTGGCAGGGGAGCAGCCAAAAGTAGCTTTCTTAACCATTAACATTCATTTCACAAACAAGGAGAAGCCTACCAGCAAAAACACTCCAGACTAAACTTCTAGTCTGAGGGCATAAAGCATTAAGTACTATTAAGAGTTGTAACATGTTCTCTTATGTATTTGTTGTTTCAGAATATGCTCACAGCCATATTCTGAAGAATATCAATATGACGCATTATTGTAATGAACCATTACCTCAACTTACCTCACTTAGAATATAACTGTGATGTAATTCTATCTGTGTTACTCACTATTTATGTACCATAGCCACATGTACTGTCCATAAAAATGCGTCTGAGATGCGGTCATCTGTTAAAAAGCCATTGGGTTCCCAGGTTTTTACACAGTGTGCCAGCCTGCGGGCATGTGTGCATGTCTGTATATATAAAGGATCACACAGATTTAGCATGGGAATGATAATACACCCATGACCTTCATCTTTCTATTTTTTTCTTTACTCTCCCTGTTTTTTTTTTGCTTCCACATGTCCCCCCCTATCTTTCTTTCTTCTTCCAAGAAGGCACTATCTGTAAATCTCTCCCTCTCGCTTCCATTCTCACCCGCTGTCTGTGTGCTAATGCATTCTGGTTGTGATCCTGAATAATGTTTGCCTTCTACTACTTTTGTTCTTTCTCCACCCCAGCTTACTTTCTCATCTTATCTCTCTTTGTTTGTCTCTCTCCCCTCCCTCCCACCCTCTGTCCTCTTCGATCTATTTTTAATCTGCATCTAATTTTAATTGAATTTTATTCGGTCACTTTCCTGTTTCTCTCTCTTTCTCTACTCCTCCCTCCCTTCCTCCCTTTCTTTCTTTTCTTCTGCGTATCTGAAAGCAATAAAGTCGGATTTAATATTCAAAATCAGACAAAGCTTTTTAGCATTCAAAGTAACTGTGAATCACACACAAGACCAGACGTTCTCTCCTCCTACCCTTTTTTCTCCTTCTCACATTTTAATGTATTTTTCATGTCAATCATCTTATTGGTAAAACTGCTGTAAGAGAGTGCTCTCTACCACAGATGGTGAATCACACAAGGACAAACACAAGCAGCCACTTTTCTCAGGTTTTCTGTGCTCCCCCTCACTCTGCCTCTCTCTCCCTGATTCTCTCCCTTTTGCTCCTTGGTGTGCGTCAAACAGGAACCCACACAATGTTTCAAGAGCAATGGGAGAGATTTCCTCGGTTTACTGAAACAGGAGGGAAAGGATGGATGGCAGAGGCGAAGGACGGTGAGAATTTACAGTAGAAAATAGAGGATAGATGACAAAAGGAATGCAGGAAGAAGAAAAAGATGGGGGTAAAATGAGGAGGGAGTATATTTATTTACATCGGTTCATGTAAGGTGCAATACTGAGTCATGATTTCATCATAGAAAAAAAAACAGTTGAAGATTAATAAGAAAATAAGTGGGGGCTGTTCTGGGACAAAGTAGGGGTGATGAGTGATGGAAAGAGGATAGAAAAGCCTGACAAAAACAAGAGGATGGCAAAAATGCTTTTCTGACAGCCATGAAAGGACAGAAGAACACAAGCTGAGTGCATCTGTATTTTTTAACAAGGCTGGAGTTAAAAAAAACAACAAAAAAAACCAAAGAAAAACAAGTGGAGCAGAGAAGAAGAAATGCTGTCAGAGAGAAAACACCAGCAGCCTAATGAGAAAGCACTCAGGCTCTGACACATAAAGGCTTTCCACGTGCAGTGACCAAAAGACATGAAAGTAAGTAGTCAGTAATCGAGCTCAGTACATGCATTCAGCTCATGTCCTTCTTTTTTTTCCTCTTTTTTTTTAAGGACCGACACCGTGATCGCTCTTCTTACTGATCAAACACAAAATCAATACAAAATCCACAGCCTCATTTCCATTCTGCTGCCTTATTGGCAAGTTTTTTTAAACTAGTCTTAAATAATAAATGAATAATGAATTAGACCTCGTGTGATCACCTTAGTAATTGCTAAATCGCTGCAGCAGGTTTATCTTTGCGTACTCTCAATAAGGCAAGAAAACTATTAAAGCAATTTGCCTCACCCTTTCAAGGAGCGGATTCATTCCCAGTGAAGTTATTTAAGCATTTGGAGACGTTTTAAATAGACACATTACATCTCAGAGCACAGAGTTCCCTCGCCACATTGTAACACCTCCTCTGCGTGATGTGTTCTGTCTTTGAGCGAGGAAGTGCTTTTTAGCATGATAACAGCAATAACTGCTAATGTATAGGTGACACCACGTGATATATTGTCCATATAGCAACTATATGCTGCTGCTAGGTGACACGTTTCTATAGCAACTGCCAGCTGTGTGCATGGGGATGACAGGTACATCATTAGCATGTGTACTATCAACACAGGGGCATTCCCCGTGCATCATGTCAAGTCAGATTTTGACTTGCTGACCTTTAAGTCATTTCCACCTTGCCGTCTGTGTGAAAGAGGTGTGACTGAGAGGGGGCGGAAAGGGAAGGATACTGGAAATTTTGACATGGGGAAAGGGACACACTGGAGATTAAGACCCTTATTTCTTTCTTTTCTTCTTCTTTCTTTCTTTCTTTCTTTCTATTTCTTGCAGCTAGCTTCAGGGTTTCAGTTGCATCTTGTTGTTTAACGTTCTACAACCCTGCTGTCTCTAAATCCACACATCAGAGAGGAAATGATGCAGTGTGGAAGAGGAACAAGAACATGACAGGTGGGATAGAGGGAGAAACAGAGAAGCTGGAGGGAGAGTAAAGATGTGAGACTGGAAGGAGATGCAGCCAGAGGGAAGAGACGGGGAGTATTACACTGCAGGAGACACTTTGATCTACATTTAACAAACTCCAGAGACCTTGTTTTTTTTGTTTCTGCACATACTGAGGAAAGTTTGTTTCAAATGACTCACTGCAGTGAAGTGTGTGCTAACATGTCACGGAGAAGGAACTTGAATATGGACACAGATGGAGTAAGAAGGAAAGAGGCAGGGAGAGATGTAATGAGAGAGGAATGAGCAGGAGGATAAAAATGGAGCGGGAGGGAGGGAAAATCTGGCATCCAATGTAGCATGTCTCCTGTTACAATTATAGTGGGTCATTTGTTTGTGTTTACACCATAAAGTTCTCTGGTGAGGTTAACTTAGGCCAACAAAACTGTATCTGAATTCAAATGTAGAGACAGACAAACCCTCCTGCTGCTGGAGTTAAGGTCATCTGCCATAATAGCATGGAGCAGGGAGTCTAACATGGAAACAACACACACAGAGTTAAGAACCAAAAATGAAGTGAAAAAAATCAGATCCTTATGTCCCGTCCATTTAACTTAAAAGCTTAAATGACAAGTTTTTTATTCCCATGTCAAATGAAAGCACTTGAGATTTATTTTACACCAACACTAATAGTGACTATATTATTTATGAAAGAGCGTTCACAGACTAACCTAATTTGATAAGAATAAATGTAATGCTTGCCATTTATTTCCTTCTCTCATAGCTCTGCCCATTGAACTTAGGTCCTCCTCTACCTTTTAGCAGGCTCAATAGGCTGTTATCATAGACTGTATATAAAAGATGCACACCAGCAGTGAGCTGCTACCCATTTGTTTCCACATTTGACGCTATGATGATGTTTTATTGGAGCTGGGAGTGGCTATATTTATTATATATACTAGAATCACTCACCTAAACAGAAGCCCAGCTACTTGGACTGAGTGTACATGGACATATTATTTGCCAGATATTTCTGTAAAAAATGGTTCAAAAGGCACATACAGCACTTGTCTAATAAAAAGCAGTTCACCCACCTTACAGTTACCATAAAGTGGTAAAGTATCCAGAGACCAAAAGCTTTTTTAAAAAAAAATGCAGTTAAGATGGACACTTTTATCGTGGGAGTCAGTGGAGATTGGCTCACACAGTGTGTGTGTGTGTGTGTGTGTGTGTGTGTGCTGCACCCTGACAGTTTGTGAATGCTGCTTGCTAACTAAGCTACCTAGTGTTAGCTGATAAATTAACACTACAACTTCTTTTCCATATAAGGCAATATTTGACTCCAAAAAATAACATGTTGGCAATCAAGACACTGACAGCGAAGCTTCAAAATGTAGCATCTAAAACCAGTGGGTGACATCACAGGCAGCTCACTTGTCATACATGGTAAATGTTGGACATACAGTAAGTTCTGGTATCTATAAATGAAGCCAATGCAGAAGTGCCTAAAAACCTGTATTTTGTTTGAATAGCCACCAGATGGCAATAGCTGTAGTTGCAAAAAGACTTCAGGATGTATAGAAGTCAAAGAAAGAACGACTTTCTGAATAAACCGCTTTAAACAGCTGCTGCTGAGTTTATGGGATCGATCACTTATTTTGGTCATATTAAATTAAAAAGTCAATTTTGTAAATCTTGATTATACTACGTAGGGCTGGGCGATATGGACCAAAAGTAATATTTTGATATTTTTTAGCTGACTGGCGATATATGATATATATCTCGATATTTTTGTTTATACCAAAAGGTATAAACAAAAAGGCACTTCTGAGTCAAAGCTACATGTCCCAAATGTCACACAGGCATTTTTATTAACATTCAGCTGTATAAGTACATGAGAAATTGCGCAAAAATAAACTATTGTCATATTTAAATAATAATGCTCCTCAAATAAATGAATGATTTTTTCCTCCATAATGTGCTGTTAAAATGTAAACAAAAAAGATCCAGAGCAAAATAGCAACAGGCTGACTATAAAAAGCAAGTCTGGTGAAGTCTACTTCACTGGAAAGTGCTTCCTCCTGTGTGTACTCCTGTACACTCTGTGCAAATAACAAAACATGTAAACAGACTGAATGAAGAAACTTCCATCCTTCAGTCAGCAGGGTTCTAGACAGGAAATCCACAGACATATGCGCTGATGTATCACAGCAACGGGCCCACCCGCTCAATGCAGCGTCTGCAAGCACACAAAAAAGACCCACTTCTGCTTTTAAGGTCACATCTGTAGTTGTGGTATGGCTAGGGACTCTTGGGGGTCCAGGTGATGCCAAAGCGTACGAATGGACGCAGTACGAATGGACGCAGTACGAAGGGACGCAGTACGAAGGCTGTATGTATCCAAAACACTGCGACAGCGGAGGATTTCAGGTTTCCAAAACTCTCCAAAAGTCGCTCCTGTCACTGGGAAAAGTCGCTACATTTGTCACAAGTCGCATTTAGTAAAAAAATAAATGTCGCTAAATTGGCAACACCACCATGCTGTGGCTTCCTGCATGATTTACAGGTGAAGCGGTGAGGGAGAGAGGCAAGGCAGTGTGAAGTTGTGCAGAGACAAACTGGGAGAAGAGAACGGTGAACTATTGGATCTACAAGGATGATTGTAATGTGACTGTATCGATATAAACAATATTGTCTCATCTTATATCGCGTGTGAAAATATATCAATATTTCTTAAAAACTTGATATATTGCCCAGCCCTAATACTACGTTTTAAAAAAAGGATTATCTGTGGTATAAAACCACACATTCTTTGGCTAACAAGTTGGCAATCACAAATCACTAGCCAATCAGTGTGCAGTGTCACAGTCAGACCCGCCCCTCCTCAGCACATCTATTTATTTTGAAACCAAGATGGCAACAACCAAAACGCTCATCTCAAGTCTCCAAAATGTGACTTCAGAAACCAGTGGGCTATATCACAGTAGCTACGTCCATCTTTTATACTGGCTATGGTAGGAGTACTGTACAAGTGTAATATCAAATAGTCAGTGTGATCTTTTACAGAGGCTTCACCAGGCAGATAGTGACTGTAAAAGTGAAGATGCATGGATTATGCATGCTGTGCCCTGCATACACACTGGGTACAAATCTCCCTCTTACAGCCAGATGTTTCACTGATCCACTTTGTTCATTCCTGACACGTTCTCTAGTTGCTTTTCCAGAAAGATCAGAGGTCAGCTCCAGAGAGGCACCCCACAGCTGCTCGATCAGCTGCTGTTTTATTCTTTTTGTGCTGGTGTATGTCCTACAGGATATTAGCTTTTCTCTGCTGCTTTTCACCTATCTTTAAAGAATCTCAGATACACTGAAGAGCTCATGCTGTCCAAGAATCTCAGATACACTGAAGAGCTCATGCTGTCCAACCCAGAGCTCCCTACACGACTCTTTGGCCAATCAGTAAGTAACAATCAGTAAGTAACAAGAGCAGTGACAATTTTATATATATATATATATATATATATATATATATATATATATATATATATATATATATATATATATATATATATATATATATATATATATATATATATATATATGAAAACAGACTTTGGCTTGCATGCTCTGCTTACCATGGTATTTCTACAACAACTGGATATACTGATGAAAAATACAGCACAAGCTGTAGATTAGACTAATTTGGGCAGTGATTGGCAACTCTAATACTTCTCATTAAGATGAATATAACCTTGTAACTTTGAAAATTTAAAGTGGACAAGCCCGGTTGGGAGTCACCCAGCTCCATAAGTAGTAAAAAATTAAGAGATGTAAGTTTCCTGTGTTACTTAAGTCAGTCTGTGCGCACGGAGGTCTAATCAGCCAGAGGTGACTTTGTGCAGACCCTTTTATAATTTTGCCTGAACTGCATTAAACTTATCACATCTGCCACAACTGCTTTCCAATGCTGAGGATTGCGGTGATTTATGTCTATTTTATTGGAGCTCTTAAGGGAACAGATAAGACTATCAGAAGAAAAAGAGAAAAACAAATAGAAGGCCAGTGTTTCTGTAGTGCCATACTCCTACAGACTCATGGTCAGGGGTGAGTCATCTGTCTGAGGAATATGTCCCTTTATGTTTTCCCAGTGACCTTTTGGCAGTGCTTTTTTTTTAAAGCAAGCACTAGAGTGTCAAATCATCCACCCCCTTCACCATCTTGTTTTTTCCCTCATTATTTTGATGATACATACTGCTTTTTTTGCACATATCCTTCACGCTGAATCAGTGTCATTGCCTCCTGTGATAAATTCAGCTCTACTTAATTGAATTAAGTTTTGCATTGAATCATCAGATGCTCATGCCAGGCGTATAAAAGCATGTGTGTGTGTGTGTGTGTGTGTGCGTGTTTATGAACTGGAGTGAGCCCCCTGTTGATTCCATTAAAATGACTCATTCTGTCTTCCTCACAGTCTTGTGTGCCAGTCAGTCACCCACACTCATCCTGGGGCACGAGCCCCAGCATGCTTACGGTCATGGTGGACAGACTGGACTCTGAGGACATTAAACATGCAGGGTGGGGAGCGGTAATTCGGTTCTGATGTTTCTTTCCTTGATTTGATAATCAGTTAGTTTTACCCCTTTCTTCTGCTCAGAATCTCAACAAAAAAATTATCTTTTTATTTCATCGGGGGGGGGGTCTTTGGAGGGAGAAATCTATGGAACTGCTGACCTGCCAAAGGGGGGGTATTTAGACAGAATTATCTAGTTAGCATGATATCTGTGACCCAGGACTAACCAACACATTGCTTGACTTCCTAATTATTCTCACATTAAACCCAGATCTAGTTCTCTGCAAAGTATTTGGCAGCTAAATTTGTCTTATTATGAGCCATCTGGCTGAATGATTTACCCTAGTTCTTCAAACAGCCCTCAAGGTGAGAATTACTCTTAATTCAACATCATTTCATTCACACTACACAATAAAACTAGTGACAGAGGACCTCCTGTTAAAGTGCTCCATCTTCTTCTTTTGAATCTTTAGAAATGTGTGCACAAAAATGCACTCATCACATTTCTTTGTGTTCACCTTAAAGCTGAGTTGAATGTGTATCAATGAGATGATTTTGTCAACTCATAGCAAGAAGCCAATTATGGTCCTTATTCCACCTACTCAAGTGTGATGTGGAAACAGGAAGCCTCTGGTGCACTCACACTGAGACATGATTCTGTGCAGCACTGAGTTAGTTTATCACACGTATTTTTAAAGACACAATGTATCTGTTACATTTGGGTGTGCTCCTAATATTGTTTGACCCTTGATAATCTTTGGTGGCTTATGTACACTATATAGCCAAATGTGTTCACTCACCCATCCAAACCATTGAATTCAGGTGTTCCAATCACTTCCGTGGCCACAGGTGTATCAAACCAAGTACCTAGGCATGCAGACTGCTTCTACAAACATTTGTGAAAGAATGGGTCACTCTCAGGAGCTCAGTGAATTCCAGTGTGGTACCGTGATAGGATGCCACCTGTACACCAAGTCCAGTCATGAAATTTACCTGCTATTAAATATTCACAGTTAACTGTTAATGATATTATACCAAAGTAGAAGGGATTGGGAATGATACCAATTCAGCAATAAAGTGGTAGGCTGCATAAAATCACAGTGGGGTCAGTGGATGCTGGGGTACATAATGCAGAGAGGTTGGCTGCAGAACCTCCAAACTTCATGTGGCTTTTAGATTAGCTCAAGAACAGTGCATAGAGAGCTTTATGGAATGGGTTTCCAAGCACACCAAGCACAATGCAAAACGTTGGATGCAGTGGTGTAAAGCACAGCGCCACTGGACTCTACAGCAGTGGAGACGTGGCAATCTGATGGATGAGTCTGGGTTTGGCAGTTTCCAGGAGAACGGGACTTGTTTGACTGCATTGTGCCAAGTGTAAAGTTTGGTGTAGGGGGGATTATGGTGTGGGGTTGTTTTTCAGGAGTTGGGCTCAGCCCCTTAGTTCCAGTGACAGGAACTCTTAATACTTCAGCATACCAAGACATTTTGGACAATTTTATGCTCCCAACTTTGTGGGAGCAGTTTGAGGATGGTCCCTTCCTGTTCCAACATGACTGCACACCAATGCACAAAGTAGGTCCATAAAGACATGGATGAGCGAGTTTGGTGTGGTTAGAACTTGACTGGCCTGCACAGAGTCCTGACCTCAACCCAACAGAACACCTTTGGGAATGGATTAGAGCGGAGACTGTGAGCCAGGCCTTTTCATCCAACATCAGTGTCTGACCTCACAAATGTGCTTCTGGAAGAAGGGTCAAAAATTCCCATAAACACATTCCTAAACCTTGTGGAAAGGCTTCCTAGAGCAGTTTAAGCTGTTATAGCTGCAAAGGGTGGGCCAACATCATATTAAACCCTATGGATTAAGAACGAGATGTCACTCAAGTTCATATGTGGGTGAAGACAGATGAGTGAATACTTTTGGCAATATAGCATAGATGCTATCAAGTTTTCTTGGCTACCAGTTGGCCAATTATAATCAAGAGATGGCAGACTGGCCTAAACAAAGGATCATCTCAGCCTTGGCACAGTGAATGGATCAAAGGATTCCCTCCAAGATAAATCAGTAAATAAACAAACCACACTAAAGATTACCATAGCTCATAAAATGATAACAGAAAGGAGACACATATCTCCATTCATCAGTCTTTCAGGTGCTCCTGGCTTATGTTAAACCTTCTTATTCTTCAAATATTAACACAAAACATTGTTAAATATGCATGTAAATAAAAGAGAGATAATGTAAAACTGTTAGCTTTAATCTGCTTTAATGCATCTGGACTTGAAGAGTTCAATCCACAACTCAGCTCTTACCTTTTACAAAAGCCGAGTTTTCACCGTCACTGTGCCATTAGGCATGCGGAGGGATTAGGTTGTAACCTAGGGAGAGTAAAAAAAAGCCATCTCCCACTTTGAAGGCTACTTCCAGCGAGATGCCATGCTGAAGAAAATGAAGATGACAGGAGACAGTTGGGCTCCCAAACAGCACCAGTCTTTACTGACATCCAAGCTCCTTAATGGAGACGATGATTAGGCTTCTGTGGTTTGCTAAGTGAGGCTGAAATGTTGCAAAGTACCAATTCTGGTGACTTTATTCTGCGCGGGCACGTTTTACACCGTATGGAGAGTACGCGCGCTCAAGACAAGGAGGGTGGCGAGGCAAGCTAATTAGTACCGAAGGAAAATCCTCTCTGCCTGTTTAAAGTCCTAACTGATTGTAATTCCCCAGCGAAGAACTCTGTTTTATTGTGAGAAGAGACAACGAAAGAAGCTGATGATGATGATGATACCCCATCCGTCGGTTGGCTCGATGTAATGCGTAAAACTCCCGGTATCCTTCTTTTCCAAAAACTTAAATTCACGTCGAGAGAGAGAGGGAGAGAGAGAGAGAGAGAGAGAGAGAGAGAGAGAGGGAAAAATATACAAAAACGTGTTTAAGAAATCTCAGCAGCAAAAGGGGTGAAAAGTGTAGAGCATGTTTTAGTCCTCTGACGCGGAGAGAGAAGCGGCGCCTCCAACCAATTCTTCCAAAGCACTATAGGCTTGTGGGAATGTGTGCATGTGTGAGTGAGTGAGAGTAAAAGAGGAGAGAGAGAGAGAGAGAGATGGGGATGAATGTTTCGTATGCGCGCTGGGGAGGTGGTACTTTTATATACATGTGTGCGTTTCGAGAGTGTGCGTATTTACGAAGGGAAAGCAGGCAGGCTTCCATGCACGGTACTTTTATTGCATGTGTAGGGGCGCAGATGACAAGTAGCAAGATTGATTTTGAGGAAAGACAGATGGACATGTCAGTGACTGTAAGCAAAGACAAACATGAATCCGCTCGCTTTAGTTATACACATCTCTATGGGTGCAGTAAGCACCGGGAATCTGAAAACTGTGTCACCGTAAAAGGTTGTAGAAATGTGAGCATGCTTTTATGTTTAAGTGCAGCACTGGCACAGGTTTAACTCCCTGTTTTCATGTAAATAGACATCAGATGTCCAGATGAAGCACTCAGCGCTGTGTTCTTGTCAACTTCTCAGCGTTTCTGTCTCCACAGAGAGAGAGAGAGAGAGCAGCAGCAGCAAAAACGTTACAGATGTTGGCATGTGTGTCATTTCCTGTGTTTTCCTGCTGGAAGAAATTCAATGAAAGTACACCAGCTGGGTGGAGTTGAAGAAGAGAATTTAAGACATTTGGGCAGATATTTAACAATAAGCAGTAGGTGTGTGTGTGTGTGTGTGTGTGTGTGTGTGTGTGTGTGTGTGTGTGTGTGTGTGTGAGGGAGAGAGAGAGAGAGAGATAAATTCAGAGAGCCCATTATTTGTTCAGATGGCTCTGATTAAGTTGGTGCAAAACTAAACATCAAGAGCAGCTGAACATACACGTGCAGCAGATGCAGACTCAGAGACAATAATCATTGTGCTGATATGTAGGCCTCATCTTTGCCTTTAATGTGACCGTTACATGAAATCTTTTACTCCAATCCTAACTCTGATAACTCATTCTGTTAACGCCCACTGTTAATGAATTGTAAATTGATAATTAGTCAAATGTTTATTGATGCTTATTCAATTATTAATTACTTAATGTTTATTACTATAATTTTAAGTAATAATTAAAATAATGTTCATTTATTGTCAGCTTGTGTAAAAAAAAGGCTCATTTTATGAAAATGTAGCTGGTATTGCTGATAGATTCTCATATGTAATGATTTCAAAATATTTGTGTTATTTTGTGAGAACGGTTCCCTCAGTGATCAGTGAGTTTGTTATTATACCCAGAGCTTCAAATATTGCCACTTAGTCAGAGTTGGTAGTGTCTCATACCCACAGGGTGTCCTTTAGTGGCAATTGTAAGAATGGTTTTGCTCCCAACTCATCTCATTGTAACTCAAACCACAATTATTTCCTAAACCCAACCAAGTAGTTTTGGTGTATAAACCTAACCAAACAGCCAGCAAAGCAAAAGTAAACAACAAGTAAAAAAGTGTGAACAGTGAGTGAAATGGGACACAAACTGCTGTCTACAGGTTCAGAGTCTTTAAGCCACCACCATCAAAGTGCTTTGAGTGCTCAAAGTGCTATATGGATACCCAACACACCTACTGTACTTAAATGTTCTTTTTAATGTACATCACTGTGTAAAAGTCTTGAGCCACCCCTAATTTCTATTTCTATATTTCTGTCTATATTTTGCTTCCAAGGAGCCAGACTTGCTTGTAATTGTTTTAAAGTGGTCTTGAGCAGTAGTTCTCCAGGCTTTCTGAAGGTCTTTCAACGTTTTTCTTTAAACATTGACTGCTTTTTCACAAATTTTCAGTCCAGTACTTGTGCTGGCAATAAAATCAGTGACAACTGTTTAAATCCATTTGAAATTTTTTGTTCAAATCATCATCAATAGGTCAGAGAGGGACAACAGCAAGCGTAAAACACGGTGGAGGCTCTGTCATGCTTTGGGCTGCATTTCAGCCAGTGGTGTTGGGGGTCTTTTCGAAATTGATAGATTTATGAAAGCAGAAAAGTACTGTCATTTTCATTCACCATGCAATACCATCTGGAAAGCTTCTGATTGGAAACAGTTTAATTTTTCAGCAATAATCCCAAACACATTGCCAAAGCATTAAAAACATACATGGATAGAAAAAAAACACAGATTGGAACACTATCAGTGATGGATTGGCCTCCCTAGAGCCCAGAACTCAACATCACCGAAGCAGTGTGGGAGCTTCTTGATAGAGAACAGAACTAAAGGCGGCCAGCATCCAAAGAAGAGCGTTGAATGTCCTTCAAGAAGCCTGGAGAACTATTCCTGAAGACTGCTTAAAGAAATAACAAGAAGCTGCCTGAGAGTCCAGGCTGTAATGAAGAATAAAGGTGCTCACATGCCAAATATTGACGTTCAAGCACATTAGAATTGTACAAACTCTTTTTTTTGCCTCATATACTGTATTTCCAAGTATGTTTGCACATTTCAATAAATCACTGCATCCATTTCCCATTTTCTTGTCAAAATATAAAGAAATGAGGGCTGGCTCAAGACTTTTGCAGAGAACTACATTACAAACATTAGTTACAGCTTAGTAACAGCAGCTGAATCATGTTTATGAATGCACTACACAGTATTTATTAATTATTTACAACTTTCATAAACAGTTACAAATCTAGAGTAACATGCAGATAATCTTTGTAAACCGCTTTGTGACCGGTCAGTAAGACTTATCATTTAGTTGCTTATAAACAGTAAAAAAAGATTAAAGTAGGTCCCGTTAACTATAAATTCCCTATTGATGAATGCTAGCTCATAGCTTTTTCCATGTCCTTGTGCCACATGCACATACGCACTCCTAATGACAGACGTGGCCTGTTAGAGTCACCAAAGTTGCAGCTTTTTCTGATTTTGTGGAAACATCTGGAGCCTGTAACATACCAAAAACTCTGCTCCTGACATACAGACTAATGCACGCTCGAGGCGATAGCCACAGTTATCCATGAAGCCGTATCTCTGATGCAGCGGTCAGTCAGTTGCTCTGTTTACATTCCATAAAGGACTGAAACAAAAACATACAGTACTGTAGAGGGGCAGTGAGAAACAGAACCAGGAGAAGATATGGGGAGAGAGCGTGGGAGTTAAAGGGAAAAACAAAGCCTTACATTGTTGACTGGTACACGTCTTGTTTACAAGCCCTCTTGGGATTATGTGATTTACAAAATGTGTTGACTTTTTGGTGTTATACTTATTGTAAGCAGCTGTGGACGAGAGTCTGGAGCTAAATAATTAATGGGAAAATGTAATTGAGAGGAGATTTGGAAAGAGGGGGTGGAGAGAAAATGTTCTTGATGGAGGAGAGGCAGAGAAAGAAGGAAGGAAGGAGAGCAGAGGGGTTTTTTTGTTTGTTTTTTTGTCTTTTGCTCTTCATCATTTAAAATGAGGATCTCTGCAAGGATAAAATTATGACTGACAGGCAGTGAAGGTGATGGAAGCCAGAGGACAGTGTTCACGGGTCATTTCACACTCTGTGATTGGAGAATTGTCTAAAGGAGAAAGAAACAGGCTGACAAATGCGTTAAGGCAGCCACTAATGATTTTTTCCCCCCATTATTGACTGATCATTAGTTCTTTCTTCCTGAGTTGCTTTCCTCTCTTTCCTCCTGCTGCTTGTTTATCTTGACAGAATGAAGATGCGTTGCGCCCTGTTTGTGTGTCATCATGCACTGCTCAGACACACAGAATAGATGTTACAGCCTCTCGGCTCCCACATACAGCATATTGACATGTAGGTCAATGAGCCCAAGTGAGCTTGTGAGCATCTCTCCCCATTGCTGTATTTTGAAATGATTTTCAGAGACCTTAAAAACAGATCAGGACAAAAGCTGAGACCCAGCATGTTCATCTCTGTTCCTCTGTGGATGTAACACAGATTGTTTAAGCTCAGTCATGTGGTGTAAACAGTCCCCCTGGTTGCAGGAGCACATTGTTGAACTGACTCATCACTCCCATTTTTTATGCTCGTATCATAGAGCTGCTGTTTCATTTGTTATGACTGGATAACAAGCAAAGGCTGTCCGCATTACAGTTTGTTATATTTCCACTGTGCTACTTGTAAAAGAACATCCTGCCGTTTGCCTTTTGAGGTTTTAGTTTTAGTGTGAGCTTAATAATTCATAATGCCTTGAAATGCATCTAAAATGCTTTTGGGTTTCAAAGGTTTTACTGTACTTATGTCACCACTGATAGCCTCAGCTGGGCTGGGCTGAAACACAGACTCATGATCACATGTTTTAAGTTTTGAATGTATTTCACTGATCTGTGATCTGTGGTTGTCTGTCTCTCTGTGTCAGCCCTGTGATAGGCTGGTGACCTGTCCAGGGTGTACCTGGCCTTTCACCCTGTGGCAGCTGGGATAGGCTCCAGCCCCCGTGACCCTTAACCGGATATGTCGTTAAGAAAATGGATGCATGGATTTAGCTGGATTGATAGTGAGGCCATTTTTCCCTCATTGCACTGATGCCTTTGTCTGTCACACACATACTAAGTGCAAAAACTGTAGCACTGTCAAAATGAATAGATCAACTTGATAGATATCCTTATTGACTTTTCTGCTGAGGGTTAGATAAGATGATTGACAGCTACCTCAATTCTTCTCCAAGGCAAATGAATAAGTGATACAAGTAATTGTGTCTCTATAATCAAGACTTCAGCAGTATATCCTTTCAGTTCTGTAAGTTAAAATGTGAAGCCTGTTAGACTGCATTGAGACCACCACCAATACTGTGTTCCTCCAACTATACGTGAGCAATTTTTGCACTGTGGCCAGGCCCATATATCCCTGCTGAAAAAGACCGCTTACATCAGGAAACACAGAGAAGAACACCCAGATACAGGAGGCAGGAGGCAGAGTTTAAAATTCTTTAATCTACATAAAAGTCACAGACATCATACACAGGAGGTCGGGGAGTGTAGCAAACAAATCACAGTAGGTGATGTCATACACGAGCAACAAAGAGCATGAACATGAAAGTTTATCAGCGTAATACAGAGACAATCTGAAGGTGAACAACTCTTGGTATATATGCTGACATAAGAGCATGACTCACAGTTTTCAAAATAAAACAGGAAGCAACTAAACAGAAACCCAAACCCATGACAAATACATTTGACCTTTGTACAACAGTGTTCAGGTAGGTGCTATGTGGTAAGAAAACATCCACATGAATACCAGAATCCATTTTTATCTATATTATAATATAAATACAGATGACGTAAAAGGAAGTGTGATTCACTAGACCAGCCACCTTCATCAGATGCTTTAAGGTCCAGTTCTGATGCTCACATGCCTGTTGTAAGGGCTTTGAGCAGTTAACCAGGGTCAGTGTGAGCTGTGGCCAACCAACAGCATACTCTGCAATCTGCGCTGCACTGTGTGTTCTGACAGCTTTCTGCTGCAGCCAGCATTCAGGCTGTCAGCGACCTGGGCTACATTACATCCTCTGTGGAATATGTGAACACAGGCCAGCCTTCTCTTCCCAAAGGCATCCATTAGTCCTGGACACTCGTGACCCTGATGAATGCTCACTGGTCCTTCCTTAGATCTGTTTTTATAGGTATTAAATATCACTTCACAACCCACGAAAACCTGCTGCTTTGAAGCTGTTCCAACCCAGTTGTCAAGCCATCACAATCTGGCCCTTGCTGAAGCTGATCGGATTGTTACGCTTGAGCCTTTTTCCTGTTTCAAGAACTGCCTGTTCACTTGCTGCGTAATACATCCCACCACATTACAGGTGCCGCTGACACAAGATAATAAATTTACTTATTCTATAATGGACGGGTTCTGATATAGTGCTTGCGATATGTCTCATTCACCCATTCATACAATCCTTTATTTTCTATGCCTAAGTGCTTTTTATCTGACATTCACACTTCGAAGAACACATCAGGAGCAACTCAGGGTTCCGCATCTTGCCCAAGGATCCTTTGGCACACAGGCCGGAGCAGCCAAGGAGAACCACCAACCTTCCGATTAGTAGATCACCTGCTCAAACTACTGAGCCACAGCCACCCTTTCTATTAATGACTTCAATGCTGTAACTGGCTGGTGTAAACAATATGTATATAATGTCTTTAATCAGTGAGCTTTAGCTTTTCTGGCAGGTGGCCTTTGTTACCTTTGGCCAGAGTCTCTTTCAAACTGCCTTCCCTCTAATCAACGGTGGTGGCCATGGCTTCATATTTAGTGTATGTGCCATTTATCACTCATTTAAATGTTCTGCCAGAATGCAAAATGGTGTGTATTTGCAGAAATAACAGACTGTTCTTTTAATTCCAACTGCTGGATGTGGGGAAAATTATTTTTTACTTTTAGTCTTCCATTTTACAGTTCATAAACATATAATCCTCCAAACACCTTGACATCAAGGTAAAATACAGTCATTCATTGGGTTAAATTCAGTTCCCGTCCTGCTGATTTCTGAGTGTTTAGCAGAGAATCACAGATGACTGTGATAACTTTCCTGTCAGCTTCAGAGTAATAAAATGTACCAGCACACAAACCGCTTACAGAGGGACAGCTAGTTATGACGCCCACCTTACTCTTCATGCACCCCCCCACTCCCCTGCTCACCATCACCATGGTTACAATGATGCAGGTTACCGTGGCAGCCAAGTCAACTCCACACTCCACACAAAGGCACACGTGCATGTGCTTTACCGCTCACTCAAAGGCGATACGCATGTCGTGACGCTGAGGAGTCGAATATAGTTTCTTGCGTGATTCCTGGAGGAGATGAGGATGTGGAGCTGTTGCCAATTCTCTATCTATCTCCATCTGCCACTCTCACTTCTATTCATGACAGATGATGGATGGTCAGCAGCTGGCAGCCCTCAGTCTCCCCTCCAGATTTGCCCTCTGTGTTCTTTTTCTTCTCTATGCCAGAAATAGGCATGTAGAAAAATGATTTGTGACACACACATAACAAATACATACATATGAATGGTCAGCATCTTATCTGTTGCTTCCAGTCCCTTGTATGGGCGGCTTATCATCTCTTGCAATGTGTGTTAGTTTACATTGGTGGATTAAGTTGATTTGAGGCATTGCTGCCATCTAGTGTTCAGATTACAAACTGTCTGCAGGATTGTGATGGGGGGTTTTCTTACTGTATTAAGATTTTTACCTCCTTAAATTAGAATTGAACAAGATTCTCTGAACTGCACTTTCAAAAGAGTCATATTTTGCTGATTTTATTGTGAGAAATGTCTTCATTTTAGGGTTAAAATCAATTATTTTCAATTCAGTTTTATTTATATAGCACCAATTCACAAGAACAGTGAGCTCAAGATGTTTTATATTGTAGGGTAAAAGCCTTACAATGTTAAAATAAAGCCTCAACAGTCAGATAACCCTCTATGAGCAAGCACTTGGCGACAGTGGGATGGAAAAACTCAATTTTAACAGGAAGAATCATCAGACATTATTTTAATAATTAGTGAACTGTGTTGTCTATATAATTTAGAAGCATAATAAATATAAGGATAAAGAAAGCCTGGGGGTGATTAAACTAAATTACTATACTATAACATAAATCTACAAATCTATGTCTGTGGTGCTCCATGAAGTCTCAGAAGCAACATTCCTCTAGTTTATGTGTAGGTGTGCACAGCTATACTGACTACATGTATGTTTGCCTTCATCCCCTTTGGGATTGACTCAGTCTTAGTAGTAATCCCATTTCATCTAATCCAGTCCTCCTTGCTTGCTTCGCTCAACACGCTCTCACTCACACTCAGATCTACAAATGCTGCCTCTCTCATATAGACCAGCAGCCATTCATGTTGTTGGACTATTGCTCTCGCTGCTGTGGAGTCACGCTCATAAAACGCCATGGACCCATCTCCCCCAAGACTCCACCCAGTGATACCTGGGTAAGGACATACTTACTGTATGTAGGAAAACTGGCTAGAATATAGTTAAACTTCAGACAGAAACCCGATGTGGAGGGTCAAAATGTCAACTAGAGCTACTTGGTAATCACAATAAAGAGCACTGATTGTCTTCATACATTAGATTTTTATTCCAGATATGTTGTTGCTACAGAAAGATGGGGCACAGCAAAGATCTGACAAGAGGTCATGGGAGCCACCAGGGTTGGGCAGAGGTGTTACTTCTTGCACATTAGTAGAAGACATCTTATTTTAACTGTTTGTTTCTTTTCTTTTCTTACAGCATGTAGTACTTTCAAAATTACTGGCAATCTTCTGAATTATAGTTACACACATAATCAACATTCAACTAATAATCAATCAACTAATAATAGTTTTATATAATGCCACGATAAGACTTTTTAAAAAATCTAATCAATAAGTGTGTGTGGCTCCGCAGATCTGTTTGTAGGGTTGCATTTAAGGTTTCAAAGCTGCTTTCTAGGACATGTTTTTAAAACATAATCTGTGATCAGGAGATGGCAAACTGAGTGGACAGTTAGCCAAAGTGTTTAGCTGTCTGTGGAGGTATTAGCATGAGCTCAACTGCTTTAATGGTTTTGGATAGACTCACACCGTGATCCATATAATCATAGATTTATCTAAAGTCTAAACATCCAAATTAGCCCAGAATACGCCTGTTTTTCTTCTTTCTTCTTCTTCTTCTGAAGTGCAGCCAAGAAATACTGGAAGATGACTGAACAGTTAATGCACCTTAACACCATATATGAGTTGTAGGGTCTGTAAGGTGTTAGTAATTTAGTGTTCAGCATTTTTACCTTTTTTTTCTGATGCAGAAACATACCACGATGCAGCGGTGTTTTGAGTTATATGCTAACCACAGTACTGTGCAGAGGTCTGGACCCACCCCTCATTTCTTTATATTTTGCTTCCAAACAGTCAAACTTTCTTGTATTTATTTTAAAGTGATCTCGAGAAAAAGTTCCCCAGGTCTTTTCATACTTTATTTTTTGGAAATTTGCTGCTTTTTCACTGATTTTCAGTCCAGTCCTTATACATGACCATGTTCAGAGGAATGCTTTTTTCTTGTTGTTGGTGGTGATTGTTAAGCCAGCTAACACTGACCTATGAATCGTTCAAACATTTTAAAAAAAGGCACCAAACTCAAGTGAAGAACCAGTGTTGTGTCTACACATAACAGGACAAATTTTAAATTGTATCTTTCAACACTTTGGTACTATCAGTCTGTCACAAAAGCATATAATTTGTTCATATTTCTGCAGTTGAATCTATAAAAAGGATAACACAGTTTGAAAGACATAAAATAGTATTTTTACACCAACAAGGTGATTCTCAAAGAGCTATTTGCCCAAAACTAACATATCTCGGCACGGTGTGCAGTGTGTCCTTAAAACAGGACATAGGAAGGGAAACAGGGAAGAAAGGCTGAGGTCTGATGAAGTGAGGAATCCAAAGCCAAATCCAGATCACTGTCAATATGTATGGAGGAAGTCAGGAGAGATGTACAACAGTGACTGTCTACAGTCATCTGTAAAAAACACGGTGGAGGAACTGTCATGGTTTACACATGCATTTCAGGCAGTGCTGTTGGAGATCTTGTCAAAATTGATGGAATTATGAATGAAGAAAAGTTCAATCAGATTTTGATCCACCATGCAACACCATATTATCTGGAAAGCTTCTGATTGGAAACAGTTTCATTTTTCAGCATGACAACGATCCCAAACACACTGCCAGTGCATTAATAGCACGCCTCTATAGAAAAAAACACAATGGAACACGATCAGTCATGGACTGGCCTCCTCAGGGCCCGGACCTCAACATTATTGAAGCAGTGTGGGATCATCCTGACAGAGAACAGAACTAAAGGCAGCCAACACCCAAAGAAGAGCTCTGAATGTCCTTCATGAAGCCTGGAGAACTATTCCTGAAGACTTGCTTAAAGAAATGACAAGAAGCTGCCTGAGAGAGTTCAGGATGTGCTGAAGAATAAAGGTGCTCACACCACATATATAGACTTTCAAGCGTTGTTAGAATTTTACAAACTCTGGTTTTGCCTTACAAACTTTATTTCCATGTATGCTTGCATGTTTCGATAAATTGCTGGACCTATTGCCTATTTTCCTGGCAAGACATACTGTAAAGAAATGAGGGGTGGCTCAAGACCTTTGCCCATTACTATGCATGCCTAAGATGGGCACGCTAACACGCTGATGTTTAGAAGCACCATCTTAGTTTAGCAATCTTAAGAGAAGAAACAGAGCATCACTCATGCTTCTTAGTAGAGCAAATGTTTTTACTATTGTCTCGCATTTTCTACAATAAAACATCAACACAACAGTCACAAAAACAAAATAGTTACAGTGAAAATCGACATCTCCTCTGTATCTACCAGATTACCAAATGTGGTAAGTGCAGCTGTATGATGGTATTATGAAATGCCCCGTTACTTGCTCAAATTAGACTCTAATTAAATATGTTTTTATGAGTTTCTTGAAATTACTGGTAGAGTTTGCTCCCCTAAGAATTTTAGGAAGTACTGGATATCTAGCAGTTACCAGTTATCATTATTGATATTAGAATGGAGCCAAAAAAACACGATAGAAGCAGATAATCATATTTACCGCCTAAACCATTACTATTCATCCTGCTATCCATGAGACCAGAAATGCCTGTTTATTTTACCAGAAAGTACAGTGAAAGTTGTTATTGTTGGTATTCATCTTATCTGCAGACGTTTGACTTGTCACAGCAGCACAGCAGTAACTAATAAGATTAACGATGACCCCATTCCATTAAAGCATGCCGGTAAGCCAGCGAACCGTCATGCTGGCACCGGCGCACCTGACTGGAATGGAACCAGTTATTAATGTAATTAGTTATACCTGTGTCTGACAGGCTGAACTGTCAGCGGTGAGGTGTGTTATCACCCCTCCTGGGGTGTTATATAACTCATTTCCTGTAAAGGTTGCGGTGAGCCATCTATAAAGGGAGGCTTTCGGGAGCACTCACTGACTGTCTGCTGTCAGGGGTTTTCTGGGCCACGGAGGAAGAAGATGGAGGAGAGCAGCAGTGATTTTTCTGTCAGCTTTAGGAGACAAGCAATATATCAAATAACCGGTGCGTTTTCCAGTAGACATCTCCAGATGAGTTTTCTCAGAAAAGAAAATTACAAAAATTCATAAGTCATAAAGCTTGATGTTGCTGTCGTGCTTTCTCTGCCACAAGCAGGTTCCGGATGAAGCCAAAACACTGCCAGTAAGATGCAGTATTATAAACCAGTATTAATTAATCACAGTATCTAAATTACACTTTGTTCTTTATGCTCCCTCAGAAAGACATTTTTCACTACAGGAAACTTTCAGCACAGCAGATTTTAATGCTTCTTCATTAGTTTAACAGTCCAGTGTCTGCTCACCTCTCCTCAGGTTGTTCTGCAGAATCTGTTGATGTGCATGGTGTGCTTCTACTCTCTCTACTACATCGCGGTCAGTCTCTGCATTGGACTGCTCAGGTATACTCAGACTCACACGGTAATGAGACCCACTGGGATGAAAGAGTCAGATAAGCAGGTTACAACAGAGTTGTTATTGTTCACACCCACGTCATTATCTTTTCTCTCTGTATGTCTTTAGGGTTCATGAAATCAACAGCTTGTTGGCTCCGTTCGACTACACCACACAACCGTCATGGCAGAACCCCAAATACCTGGGTGAGTCACAGTCGTGAAGTGAAAATAGAGTGTATTATTATTTCCCTCTATTGCTTCTATTATACTGCATTTCAGAGACAAGGATTTTACTAAATATTAAATTCATTCAGCTCTGTGGTTATTGGTCACTTTGCAGATGACAGCGTTAAACAGAAAACATGCGATTCATCACTTAAAGCACCCCAAACTGCTAACAAGGCTATTCGCCTGTATAGCAAGAACCTTTACTTCAATACTTACTTACTTTTAAATACTTTTAAAAAGCTGAATCGTGGAAAACTATTCCTGTGGAGTTCAAGAAAGAAAGAGAAAGAGAGCGCTGGAAATGATTATAATAGGCACTCTTTCAAGTAAGGGTTTTCAGTGTGTTCAAGCCTAGATGAGAATCAGAAAAAAGTGTAGTAACCCCTGCAGGGAAACTGCTTTGTAACAGTTGCTCAAAACTGTAGAAATTGTAAAATTATACTTCTTCATCAGAAAGAGGAGGAACTGTGTAACTTGACGGCCACAAGAAGGAAGCGAGGATCTCCTGTGACGTCTAGAGCTGCAGTGAGTCATGCTTAGTCTATAATGCTCCTCTGACTAACCCGAACACTGTGCTGAGGGGGGGGGCATTCTCATAGCAGCTTTCTCTGCGTGACTGCAACAATACGCAACTGAAACGAGGTAACAGGGCATAACC